>JAKSZP010011540.1:0-14193 GCA_022478985.1 Massospora cicadina | reverse complement strand
CATCTATATGGCGTTGAAAGATAGCTGGAGCGTTTTTAATCCCAAAAGGCATACCCCAAAACTGGTAAATTTCTTTTGGGTAAAAAACGCGGGTACCCACTCCTGGCCCTTCTTGATCAGGATCTGATTGAACTCATGTAAGCAACCCAGTTTTGAGAAGACTTTCGCCTCCTCCACATAGCAATCAATCTTAGAATCCAACGGGATGGGATGCAAGTCTGGCACTGTGACATTGTGAGATTCCTATAATCTACGCTTGGACATAAGGTACCATCAGCTTTCTCCACAAAGAGAATTGGGGAACATACAGGGGAGGTTCTCTAAAATTTGCGTCTTTAGCTAACTGCTCTTTTACCCACACATCCAAGGCAGCTTCCCCCTGTACAGTAAAAGGCTGAATAGGAGAAGATATACGCACCAGATTAACGGTGAGCTTAAACTTACAATAAAATTCTGAATGAGCTGGTAGTAAATTAGCTGAAGCCACATCAAACAAAGATTCAGCCCCTTTAAACAGGAAGTTAAGGGTACCTCCAGAGAGGGCTTCATAAACGGAGCAAGACTGAGAGTGTGGATCTTGGGACTGTGGGGCAAATTGCTCTGAGAGTTTGCTTCAGACAAAGATGCAACTAATATTTGACTAATTTTCCAAAGTTAAGGACAAAGTATTGTCTTTAAAGTTGGTTCTGACGTCAAACTTTCGCCACCACTCTACTCCAAAAATACTGGGGTACAAGAAGTTGTTAATAGCTTAAAAGTGATCAACCAAATAGTATTTGCCAACTTGATAACCCATAAGCCCCAGAACTTTCAGCGTGGAAAACATTGGTGTGCCCCTCCCCTAACTATACCACCTGGCAAGTATATTTAAGGTAGTCGGCCAGATCTTTATCAATAAAATTCTCAGACTCCTTCATCCATCAACATAGTTGTGCTGATTTTCCCTGAAGGGGATGAAAGGGTAGCAGTCAACATAATATCAAAATGGTCTTTATTTAAAGCAGAAAACGCCAACACCTCACCAGAAAACCCTTCAAAAGGTATAAGCATGCCTCCAGCGTATGTTTTCACATCAAAGAATGGAGAAGGATATTTGGCCACTCTTACAACTAAGACCACATATCCTAACATATTTCAACAGTTGAATATACGTTTTTGTATTGTAATAGCAACTCCTTTTCCACCGTCTGTGTTCTGTGGATCATGGTAGGGGTCAAGCACGGGTTCTCTGGGACGATATGGTATACTTATTTGGGTTCTAAATTAGAGCTACAAGAGATGATATTTTACTCATTTTTATATAAAGTTCTAGCGTTATAAAACGCGTTTTGGGCTGTGAATGACCCCATACTCAATTTTGACGGCGGTTTGTGCATTATTATCCAAAACCATAAACATCAGGCTCTTCATCGATGATCCTGCCTGAACCATTCCAAATGCAGTGCTGAGAAAAATCTATTTTAATTAAAGCTTTTTCTTCCATTTTGGGAGAAGTCAGGGAATCATGACACCCGGATCATGAAACGTCCACATCCACCAGGTACAAGAAAGAATGGTGAGCACTTCCAAGTTGGAGGTAGTGAACGTAACGCTGAGATATACCAACCATCAGCCAAATGTGAAACTGGTGGTGAGCTCCCTCAAGGCCGTGACAAAAGGCAGGCGCACCCAACTTGCACTCAGTGAAAGCCTCACATGGATAATTCTAGTGCACATAAAGTAAAGAGGTTGGTTGACTAATGTCAGGAGTGTGTCTGTAATTCTTTCGTTCCCAGAGAGGTGGTGTGGGATACACAGCCACACCGTCAGGGAACTACTTATTATCAAGATGGTAAAAAGGCACCGCTGAGGATGCCAGAGCAAAAGGGGCCTAGGGTGTAAGTCTAGAGACCCAACCTCTTAGGCTAGATTGGGAAAAGGTCCCTTTTAGGAAGAGGAAGGGACCTAATGCCCCCATGGAGCCCTTGGCTCATTGGGGGACCTGGATCATGTAGTTGATGAACGTTGGGTCACTGCATTGGCACCAAAAAAACCCCACCACAGTACCCCATTTGGCTGCTTCTTCTCTTGTTGAAAGGATAAAAGAGGTCTGCAAAGAGGTAATACAGGCTAGAAGCCTTCAACAGCAGTTTCCCCTCCCACTGAGCCCCACTCCGCCACCTTTTACATCCTTGGAAAAGAAGAAAATGGGCCACAAAACTCATGAAAGGGCTCCCAAGTCATAAAACTCGGTCTGGGACATGGAATCCAAAATTCTGTGTCTGAGAAAGCCAATCTGAGTCTGAAATTCACTTTTTGGAAATTATAAAAAAATCTTTTAAAATTTCATCAGAATTGACCCTGGCGGAACCCAATTAAGCCACCCCTTCAATCTGAGTTAATCAACTTATGTTTGGATCGGTGAGGGTCCCTCCCTGGTGGATCTAATGATTACATTACCAGAGCTTTTGCAACCTTTGCGTAAGCCAGATGACAAAACCCTAAATCCAGGATGAGTACTCATGAGTACATCAGCTATCGCTGCCAAGGAAAAATGTACCCATGGCCCCCTTTTACCCACTTCACACATATAAGGTAACTGCATCTGTAAGGAGCAGTTGTCAGTCCATTTTCACCTTTGAGTTTTAGTAAAACTTCTACCTCCAAAACCCACTCTGCGAGCTCCACTACTTTTTTCACAATACTTTTATTTAATCCAGCAAGGTATACAGTGATCTGCATCCTAGGGCTGATGGTTGTCAAGTAGGCCCTCCAAGCCATCAATCCGGTGGCCCACCAAATGGTGATCATGATTCAGGAACTCGCCTCCAGCCTACGATGACAATCTGCTGCTTTGGGAGAGTTCTCAGATCTGCCAAACTCTTCACAACGACCTGGTTTCATTTGGCATCCAGAGGACCAGCTTTGGGTTCGCCTTCCACTCCCTGTAATAATTGGAAAATTCAGCCTAATCCGCCTCACCAATCTGCTAGTGGTTCAGTGCAATTCGGATGGAGTGAGGCTGCCTCCACTAATTGTGATTCTCTGTTCAGAGGGGAGGACTTTATGTCCACACAACTATAAGGTGGGAACCAGGCACTGTACCATCCAGGCCATTCTGCTGAGGGCTAATCTGGCCTAAATCTATTTAAAAAACGATCTGCCATGCTGGCAATGTACCCGACCTTTCTACCCAACCTAAAACCTCCCAATGGACGCAAGATGAGGCCCAAGGCCTCCTGATGGTTGAAGTGATTTGATTCAATTCGATTTTTTGAAGTTAACCATCAAATTGAAAATTTTGAAAATTTCTATGATTTTTAAAAAAATTTCTATGATGAATCAGTCCAAAATGGGTGGGAAAATGAAGCCAAAGGTCAACAACTACAAACCCAGGTGGATTGGTCATCCTCCTTGCCTCTCCCACCCTTGAGGGATGCCCCAGCAAGACCTGCGGTTGCCCCCATTGCAGCCATTATGTTTGTTATGGGGCCTTTAATATGTTAATTAATTTCTATTTCCCTCACCAGAATGATAGGGGATCCCTCCTACAACTGCTCAGGACTGCTATGCCCTTGGCATTCTGAGCTTTCCACTGGGTTATTACACACCAAGATTGGAAGCCCAGTCTTACTTTAATCAGCAGATTTCCTGACTTTGGACAAGGGCGTACAACGTGGTATATAGTAGTAGAAAACTAATAAAGAACAAAACCTGGCTAGACCCCAAAGGAGAGTCCATAACTAAGTGAAGATCTGTGCAGGAGGGATTGGGTGCCTCAATCTAGAGGAGATCTGAGATTCCCAGCAGTGAACTAAATTTAGTAGATACTTTTGTAAAATTAAAATGAATAACGTTGTTGGAGACCTCCTTAAGGAGGTCTGCGCACAGGTTCACCCAAGGAACTATTGAAAACGTAAAGATAATGGGGTAATTTTTAGGAAAGTTGACCAACGAGTAAGGTCTGTCTCAAGGAAGCTTATTTAAACATTAGGGAGAATTGTATATTGGTAGAAGTGGTGCTAAGATAAGTGCACCAATAGACGCACACTTCCATCAGCCAGGGTACTGTAGCTCAAGATTGACCAAACTCGAGTTATTGTTTGTAGGCAAGGCTGACCTAACTAGAAATTTCAAAAATGAAACAGGTTTTGAAACCTCATTTTGTCATGGTTAAATGACATGATAGTGGGCACCAACCCCATGGATAAGGCTGGGCGGCAGGAGGCTCAGAAGGTGAAGCTTCAGGCCCTCCCTGACCTCAAGCACACATTAGACCAACGCTGGGTACAAGCCAAATATGCCCAGGTTGATACTAGTGAGGTGCAAAACGCCCAGTCCCTTGTGTCAACCCAGGCATAGAAGAAACGAGCTAATTGACAAATTAAGATGGTTCAATTCAGTTAATTGGAGAACGGGGGTTCAAAACCCATTCTAGTTATAAAAATTATGCATTTAGGTAGAATACAACATCAGTTGATTACTCAAGTGAAGACATTTTTGGAGTATTCTACCAATTCAGATTGAGGTGTTTGTCTATTGGAGCTTTAAGGCTTGTGCCTGCTTACACAGACCCATAATTACCCCGACTCTGTTTAAATATGGTTTTCGTGACCAACACCCTTGTTGGTCAACTTTTCACAAATAAATTTCCCATTTTTAGTTACTTTTTACCAATGGTTCCTTGGGCAAACTTGGTGGCGAACCTCTTTGGGGAGGTCTCCAACCATGTGGGCCACTACCTTTTATTGCAATATACCGAAATCCCAGGTGCTTCCTTGGGCCACCCAGGTACCCTCCTAGATTGAGGCACCCAAGCCTCCTAGCACTGATTTGCACTTGATTATGGACTCACCTTTGGGGTCCACACAAGTAAAATTGTTTCTTATTTGCCTGGTACTGTATACAGCGCTCTACACCCTTGCCTTGGGTCCCTTCTGTGCTGGCACCATTTGTGGTGCCTTTTTTCCCATTCTCTTAATGGCTAGTTCCCTAGCAGTGTGGGGTTTTATCCCACACCACCTTTCTGGGAATGAGAGAGTTACAGACACTCTCTTGACACATCTGCCAAGCAACAAAATTAAACTTTTATTATTTAAAATAGCTGGTGCGTTTTAACGCCCTTGCTGTAATACAGGGCCTAGCATCACGCACATCCCCAGGACTAACCTGGTCATATCTCACCTGAACCCAGCGTTAGTCCAGGGTATGTTTGAGGTCAAAAAGGCCTGCTAACTTTACCTTTTTAGCCTCCTGATGACCAGCTTATATTTACAGTTGGTACCTTCAATCATGTCATCAAGGCATAAAAACAATGCGCAACAGTGGGTTTGTTATTTTTTACTTTTGTAATTAAATCTTCTATATTCCATGACTATGTGGCATGTTCAATCCTTTCTTCTTTACTAGCAGTAGGGGTGATTCCCAAGAACTCTTAGAGGGGCATACCAAGCCTGCACCTATGAGGTGATGTAGTTATTTTAAATGACTTCTATCTCACTTTAGTAACAGTTGTAAGGCTTTAATTCGAATTTGGCGCTCTCAGTGTCAATCATCTGACTCCTCCCTTTCAAAAGCTATAACTGTTAGTTTCGCTGCTAAAAAATATAATGCTGATACAAAATTTTCATTGAGTTCATGCTCTTCCTGTGTATATGATCTTAAAGCCTAATCCCTTTGATGATGGTAATGGTGTGAACTTTTTCAACATTGCTTAGAAGTACATCTTCGCTTTGACATTTGGTTGGCCTTTTTTGTTCTTTGATGGGTGCTTAAAAATGCTTATAGGAGGGCTTTGGCTTCTCCTTGATATATTAATTGTAGAATCCAGGCATCACTCTGGGTTCCTGTTCTCTGGCTCCTTTTGAACAATGTTCACAAGAATTGCGTGTTCTGGTATATCAATAATAATATTAAACAGCATGACCTTCTGTTCTCCATGCATTAGGTCAACCTCTTTGAGGCATACAAAGGCAAACAAGACTCTGCTTCTACTGTCAGAGGTATTTGCTTTGTTCCCTTTGTCTTCAAGATATAGATGCCCAGGTAAATGAAATGCTTAGTTTTTAACGAGGCATACTTTTTTCTTCGGCTCCTTCTCCTCTTTTTGAAACATAAGTGGCATCTGGTAGTTTAGAAGACTGAATGAACTCAGTTGAATTCAATAATACCTTTAAACTCAACTAAGAACTCTATTCATATGAGTAAATTTTAGTGGTTGTTCTCAGTTGCCACAGCCCTAGAAAACAAGACAAGGTAGTCAGATTTCAAGAGCGGTGCAGAATAGATTCCTAGTACTTTTCTTGACTCAGGCTCAGCTGTTCTAAACTTTAATTGATAATATAGTCAGTAAGAACTCTAATCTTTTCATGAGAATGGAAGACATAATGTTGACTAAAACGCCAATATACAATACTGCTGTTATATTGAATTTGTGTATAGTGACTTCCACTTCTTAATGCTATTGCCAATAGTCATGCCTACAGTAATAATGGCACTGACTGTTTGACTGAAGCCTTATAACTTTTTTAGGAAGGCAGGGCTACTTGTAAGCCTTCAGTGACTTTTATTCTTCAATTGTAATTTTTTTGAACATGGTTTTCACAAGATTTTGTCATTTGAGATGCTAGTAACAATCTGCGTGGGCTTGGAAGCTAGAGCTATGTAAAACTGCTCTGTGGGCTTTCTCTTTGCTTTCTTAGTTCTAAGGCAGGTGGGGACAAACACTTCGCATGGAGATCCAATGACATGGTATCCTGAATTACCCATGAACTAAGATCCTCATCATCAATTTCGTTTGTGTGGTGTATGACCCAGTAAACTGATCCTGCTACCTACTCTTTAGGTTCTTCATTATTTTCTTTTTTTATCCTAGACAAATTATCCAGAAGTTCCCTTATTACTGATAGTTGTTACATTTGAACTTAGAAGAATTTGAATACCTATATTCAACTTGGCGGTAGGCTTTCTTCTTAGAATTATCATCACTGGTATAGAAATATAAACAGCCTTATTAATCAGGGCGGCTTTGATAATGGTTCTTATGTCTTTATTAAGTTTTATAAGCGGTTTTAACGTCAATTCAAGCTTTTTCAATGAACTTCAGAGATTTGGCAATAAACATGGCTAAGTTTATATGCATCAGGAGTTATGGGTGTGATTCCAGAAAATTAAGCAAGATGGTCTTCGTGGTGAATAGATCTAAGGCTCCAGTTGTATAAAGCTATTTTTTCCTTGAAGTAATACTAGTTTTCATAATCCACAATTGACTAGACACCCCACTTTCATTGTGAGGATTTTTTTCTTCATATTTTGAACATCCTGATCGCTTAAATACTTGGCAATAAAGCTTTCTTTGACTTCAGCTCAAGTGTGATGGGGACAAAGTGTAGCTCCAAGAACCTCCTGTTCTTTCTTCTCACACATCCTTGAACATGGCGTTTTTTTGTTGCTGGGCATGTCCATTCTTTTTTTTTAGTACTAGATGGTCCCAACCCTGGGAATGTCCATTCTGTTTTCTTATAAATGAAGAAACCAATTAAAGTTCCCTTTCCGGGATTGAACTTAGTCTCAAAGTATGGGAAGAATTTGGTATCTTCTTCAAATTTTAATTTGATGTTCTGGTTGTAAAACCATCGCTGGTGTGTTGGTACTGGTGGTGCGTTCTTTAAAAGTAGGTAACAGTATGAGGGATTTTAGGCTTCTTTTTTGCATTTTAAATACATCTTACTTCAAGTGATCCAACTGTTCTATGTTCTTTCCAGATTGGTAAAGGTAAAGTAATGGCTTTGTACTGTCTCATTACTTTTGCTCTCTAATAAGTCCAACTTCTTTTTTTAGCACTAGTGGTGCCCAACCCAAAAGGAGGAGCCGCCACGCATCTTTATTTGCAAATGAGTCAAAAAAGATTTTGATGTAAATAAAAGATTACTAATAGAGCCCCTAAGTTATCAGCCTAGGAACCCATATCAGAAGGTGAGGAAGCTTTGGGGAAACTTTTGTCTGGCACCCGCTTTAGCTGGCGGACCATGGCGGACAACATAGGGGTTGGAGCATCAGAAACATGTGGCATAAGGAGGTATAATTGTGGGTTTTCTTCATCAATAAGGCTGGCAGTGTCCATCGCCTCAATGTATTGAGCAAGTTGATGCTCAGCAAAAGTGATTTGAGCAGGCACACAAGTGAAAGTTTTGATGCGCTGGTGGGTTTGGGGATAATTGGGGTCAAACAGAGAAGTCTTTGCCGTGTTGATACAAGCGCAGCTTGCTCCAAAAGCGAGCTCCTCAATTTCATATTTTGCATCCTCATCAAAATCATGGAGGAAATTTGGGATGGAAATACCCTCAACAAGGGGTTCCATCTCCCCATGGAGATGTTGGTAGAGAAAAGTGTTTGCTGGAGTAGCTGCTGCTTCTACTGCCATTTTGTTTATATTTTTATAACTAGTGAAACCATTTTAGATCAAAAATGGTGGGGACATGAATTGGAAAGATTTACAAAAAATTCCTCCAAAGCAAAATCAGGCTTGAAAAAATGGCCAGTTGCTATTGTCAATCCATTTGAGGCACTCAAATGTATTTAAATTGGCTAATGCTGGTCCAGCCACTAAAGTTGGTGCAGTGGCAGAACCTGATTGGTTGCAAAAAGTTGACCACAGAAGCTCAGATGAAACTGTCTCACCCATTAGCTCATGATTCTGTAATTCTGACAATTTTTTAAAAAAAATAATATTTGATTGGCAGCTGCTTTGGAAGCAGTGCCAGAATTAGCCAAGGTTGGGGGCTGGAGGATTGCGCCCCACTCAAAAAATTTGGGTGAGGCAGAAGCTGGCCTGACGCCAAAAGGAGGAGCGGTGGAAGCAGCAGAGGCTGAAGTTGTGGGGCACTTGCACTTTGAATGATATAATCTGAAGCATAAGGGGAATATGGCGCAGCCATTTTTGACATGTGCTCAAAAAGGTTGAGCAGGTGCAGATCTGATCACAGTGTGGGGGGAATTTCGAAGTGGGTGTCATGATGGAAAGGTCAGATCATTGCAAAGGCGCAAGGCCCTGCCAACTGACCTGCCCCATTATAATTACAAACTGCAAGATGGGGTCTGTGCTGTAAAAGGCCAACCCATCCATCAGTTCATGGTGAAGGCGTTCAGGGGAGAGAAACGATGGCAATATGGAAAACTGAACCACCAAAGTGGCCTCATCCAGGAGCTATGTGCGAATGGTGGGGATAAATATTTTTATAAATCATTGGCAGCTTAGATGCTGCTGCTGCATCAGCTTCTAAGTGGAAACCAAGATCAAAATGCCCATTAAAGGGGGGGTCAATATAGCCAGTGGGTTTAAAAACCGCTGTGGATATCTTGATGATGGCCACTCTTGCATATGAAAAAAGATTCCCATATTCAACCCAGAGGCCAAAATGAAAATTGCTCCATGGGAGCACCAAAGGGCTCTGGAGCACCACTTGGGAGCTTGCGAGGTGGTGGGCAAAGTCCTGAGGGGGACATAACGCCTAGTAGCGTTAGGAGGGCTAGCAGAGCTAGCCAAGCGCGCTTAAGAAGTAGCCAAAAGATTCCAGATGGCGGCGCACCACCACCTCAAGCCAGGGCAGCAGGTGTCAGTTGCATTAATATTGGTAGGTTTTGGCATGTTCGAGCAGTCATTTTTTGTATGTTTTTAAACCTAAATTTGGCTTTGATTTAGGTATTGAAGCAAAAGAAAATTAATTACAAGAAGTTCAACTTCTCTCTCTTATTTCATGTCCAGCTTTATAGTACTTTCTTGCACTTGTAAAGATCCACTCTTCTTAGATTGATAGTCAAACAAGCTACACACTGCTGAAAATCATTAAGCATTTTGTACATACCTTCCAAATTTACATCTTATGGAAGTTTATCTCCAACGAGCATTTACATGGTATCTTTAAAGAACTCTCAGCAATCGTTTAATAATCCCCTGTAATGAGCACCAGATATTGCTTAAGTGGTCCGCTCACTCAGGGGGTGCTTATGAAAGGGGTTGAGCCACTTTTAATTATCCATTTTTTGTCTATAAGGTGCAATTTCCACGTGAACTGGAGGGTCTTGTTTTTCTATGTATGGGACTTTTAGACATGGCTCAAAGCGTGTCCAAACCTGTTACAGACTTGAAATTTAGACATAATGATGGCTGTACCTAATCACACTGGATGTCCTTTCAACCTCTGATGACAACAATAAGGCCAAGTCCAAACCTCTGACTATAATACTATATCTGTCATTATTAACACCAAAAAATTAACAATGATAAAGGTTTTTTAAGAGTAATTTTAAGCTATTGATATGAGTATAGAAAGTGTATATAGTGCTTATGGATTTGGGGTACATAAAGCAGAACTTGGTTTTTATTAAATAAACTTATTTAAGAGGCAATTGTGTATTTTTGATCTGAGTCCAAAGTCAGCGGAGTCCAATTCCTTAATCCTATGAAATCGTCTGGGCTTCTTGATTTAAATTATACTGTGGAGCTCTGACCTTCTTGTAAATGATAGCTGCTGCAATAAGTTCAACAGTGTCATTTATTGTTCTTGTGACCCTTGTGGTTTTTGCAGCTGCATGGTTAGAACAGTCATATCAATTATTGGTGTTTGTAAAATTTAATTTGCTTCCTGCTTTGGTAATATTATCATTGCTCAGCTTTGTACAAATGGGGAAACTCTCTTTAGATGGGGTTTTGCTAATTTATCTGTTATTGGCGGTTGAACCTAAAGGTATATAAAGGATTATTCTAAGGTGTTATATGAGATGTCATGAACATAGTATTCTGGATTGGTATTTATATTTTCACAAACTTTGACTTCATGGTAACCAGCTGTTAAATTAAATCAGTGGTCAGGGGGCATATAATAGCCTCCATTGCCAGCTTTTTAGACCAGTCAAAGCCTATAAAAAGAGATTTAAAATTTTGCAAATCTTCTTGAGTGATGGTTGAGTTAGTAGAGCCTTAATTATTGTTCCAGCCGCTAGAATGGTAAAATCAATATTTGCAATATTAGTAAATGCTTTTCAGGAGGGTGTTTTCCTTAGGCCGAGGAATTAACCCCTATAGTTAGGTTTTATTTACACCTCAACTCACCTTACTCATCCAATTTGGCTGCTTAGGCTTGCTGCCATGGCACCATTTTTGGATTTTGGTTTTATTTGTCACCACTGCAGATAAAAGTGCATGGATGCTTCAATCTTGGGTTGAGCCCTAATAGTACAAAAAAATAAATTTTACCATTTTTATCCAAAACACTATGTCTACATATAAGATTAGGTTCTTTATAATAGATGAATTTTTGTCTTATTAAACATATTGTTATCTATGTCAATACAATGCCTGCTTTAATGTTAAAAGATAAGCTTATAAGCTGGATCATGCTTAAAAGAAAATATGAAAGCTAACTATATGTTCTATACAACAAGTTTTAAATGTACATACGTTTACCAGATTTTATAAATTATAATATTTTCATAATATATAATAAAAATTACTATAGTATAGATAATTAATCTGATTAGACTATCTAAATAAATTAGGGTTAATAACTTATAATGAATTAACATATGATACATGATGCCTTTATGTCAATTACTTTATTAATAAGTGCTTATGTTTACATTATTAGTTATTATATCACTAGTACTTTTAGTATCTTTGACAACTTTAGTAATACTTTTATTTAACCTAAAATAAAGCAAACAGGGGATGGGAAATGCCGGAATACATAATGGGATAGGGTGGAGGCGGATTGTAACTAAATTAGCACCTCTGAGTAGATGAGCTACCCCTGTTGCCAGTCAGTGCCGCCAGGTATGGGGGGTTGAGTGCGCTACTCCAAGGGGGTTTCCCCTGTTATGGAGCAGGTTTGGAGGAAGGGGTCCATGAGCAGAAACCAGACTGGGAACCATGACTCAACGAGCCTTTGTTGCATCAGCTTCATGTATCCATGTAGACAGGCTTGGAAGTGTTCCAGTAGATGTAGGTGGAAAATGCTGATTGTCCCACAGATGGTTGGTACGGTTCCCTTGAAAGCATCCAAAGCTATGGTGTGGATTGTCCACATTGCAATGGTTACCATTAGGGAGAGGAGGGTAGTTGGTATTGGGAATCAATTTTGAGCGCAAGGAAGCTCCTGGAGATTGATAATTCCTGGTTATTTTGGATCCTTAGCTGGCGCGCAACTTCCCGCCATATGGCTCTAGATGGGGGGCATGCTTCAAGGTAATGGTGTAGGGTGCCATTCCCTCCACACACTGCGCACTCTGCGTAAAGAGAGTTAAAGCGATCTGCTGTTCAGTAGGCTTTTCTGAGGCAACGCCATGTGTTAGCTCTTACCCTTGATTGGAGGAGCGGATAATGTGTTAGCTCCATATTATCTTCTGTGTTGTGATATTGCATGGGATGTCTAAAGCATCCAGGTAGTCAATTCTTGCGATGACTGGGGCCACATCATGTGTGTCCCTCTGGGGGTTGTCCTCTGGGTTCCTTAGTGTGAAGTGGGCTCTGGGCCTACCCCTTCCCTGACTAGTGCCTGTGAGTGTGACAGATCACCCCATGTGCTGAATGGTGCGGAGGAGGCGTTTGAAGTGTGGGGGAGTTCCATGAGGGCCTGCTGCGTTGGGGTGGTATGAAGTGTATGTGAGCAGATTAGATTGGTTGTGTGGTTTAGATAGTTTTAGCGCCTGTGCAAAGTTGGCTCTCGCCACTTTGGACCAGTGTTGTTGCTGGAGGTCTAGGGCTAGGACTTCCTTTATCCAGGTGCCCAGTATATGGTTGGCGTGGACCTCAAAGTCTATCAGGCCCATGCCTCCACTGGAGCATGGGCCAAAGAGCATTTCCACCCGTACAGGTGGCCGGGTCCCAGGCCACTGCCATCCCTGGATAAGTGCGCGGATTGAGGACATGAAAGTAGGTAAGAAGGATATTGCATGTGCGGTGAACCACAGCATCTGGAGGATAAGTGAGTTGGCAACAGTTACTCGCCCCATCAGTCCTGAGTATCTTCCTTTAAAGGAGGTGATGCTGTTGGACATCTGCTGTAGTAGATTATTCTCCATTGTCTTATTGGCGTACCCCCCTGTCTTCAGCCATACCCCAAGGTGGCGGACAGGGTAGGTTGAAGGAGGTGATGCAAAGGGAAGGATGATAGGGTTGTTCCTTTGTGGGGGGCTGTGAGGTTTAGGTGTTGTAGCTCAGTTGTTAGTGTACTTGCCTAAGAGGATTATTTCCGTTTTTCTTTTGTTGAGTGATGCGTTGCTCACAATGTAATATTCCTCTAGTGTGCGTTCCGTTGGTGGGCATCATTATTGCTATCTATACCAGTTACGCAGTCATCCACAAAGGCCAGTATATTGACTGGTGACTGGCCTTATGCGGTTATGCCTATAAGGCATGAGTCAGCGACGCAAAAGAGTGGATCAAAGCTGAAGTTATACAGCAGCGGGCTGAGGGGATCCCCTTGTTTGAGCCCTCTGCGTGGTGTGATCTTGTTAGTTAGAAAGCCAGGGCTGCATACAGCCATGGATGCTGATTCTGTAAGAGGCATCGCCCAGTTTTTGAATCTGGGCAAGAGTTTGAAGGCGCTCAAGCATTCCTTCAGGTACAGTCAGCTAACACGACTGTATGCCTTCTCCTGGTCTAGGAATACCAGGGCTCCAGTTTCGTTGGACTGACATATATTGGCGACTGAGTGTAATTTGGTTCAGATTGATCGTCCTGGTATGAACCCAAACTGATTGGGTGACAGAATATTAGAGGCTATTGTGCCTAATCTGGTTGTTAAAATTTTTATAAGTAGTTTTGTATTAATGTTAGAGAGTGTAATTGGGCGCTAGTTGGCCAGGTCCAGTTTGTCACTGTCAGGGATTTAACTATGATGACCAAAATTACTCAAGATTGAGATTTGTTATTTTGTTCTAATGAGATTGCAAAATCTATGTCAGAGATATCCAATTCTAGGATAGACTGACGATCAACCCTTAGGAGTTATCAACCTTCTCTGAAGGATGATGCTAAGCTATCTGATGAGACAGAAAATCATACAAGAAGGTCGGTCTCATCAAATAAGAATCTTATCAGATCTGGCTATCACAAGTATGGTAATAATAATCAGCAATATCGGTCATCTAATAGGAAAGATCTTACCTCAGGTGCATCCCAAAAAATCCTCATGAATAACTACTAAATCTACCTCT
>JAKSZP010011539.1:0-14239 GCA_022478985.1 Massospora cicadina | reverse complement strand
TGCATGACCGCGTTACATTCTTGAAGGAGTTCATATTTGGTTTCTGAGTACCGCGTCCAAGGTAACTTTGAATTCCTCGTATGAAGCTGATATGGGGTTCTGGGAAGACTCCCCAATGACATGACTTAGGTAAGGCATGGTTGGCGTCTGGAGTTCTGGAGTGTTGGGTGGTTGATCGATGGGCCCCCTGTAGTGAGCACCACTGTTGTAATTTTGGATGGTATCACTAGGATCCGTCAGGCTATTCACACAGGTTGTGCCCTCTGAGCAATGGACGGACTATATGGGAATTGCAGTCCTTTGGACACACTTGAAAATATATTAAAAGTAGGAGCAATTGCCCCAACCGGTTCTTTTATTTATTTTTGTAAATACAGCATCTTTTGCTGTCCCGTCTCATCTTCACTAAAAAAACCTACCTTTCTCAATTGCCCATTTCACTTATATACATCAGCTTCAGGCGATACTATATCTCATTGCTTGGGTTATTTGATTCCGCCAATGTTCCAAAAGTTTGTCTTATTATTCTTAATCTGCTGTCACCCTATTTGTAGGCAATTTACTTCATATTCATTGAATATCAACATCGCCTTATCACCTTAGCGCCTAATATAGAGGCGATCCAATAAACTCATTATATCTAATAAGACCCATTATCCCAATATCGCCTCATCTCAAGGCACTCGAATATTCATAACTAACACTATGTTGGCGGATTCCGCCCAGCTGTCCCAAGATTATTGTCCATTCATATCAAAATCTCGACACTCCAGTTTCACATGACTTCTATGGAGCGTTATATCACTTCTATTCTCAATTTATAGGGAAGCTCTATTTGAAATTTTGTGGCTCTTGTGAATGCTCCCTCTCCTTCATCTACTCCTACTTGACCTCATATATACATGTGGTGAAGGAAGGCGATGTGGAAAAGAATTGGAACAAGAACACCTGTGCCTAGGCCAGGCATGAGTCAATGTTTTAAATCTTTGCTCTACAATTCCAAATACCCCTCAAACCCGCTAATGCATCAAATCCTTCACTTGTGTGCCTGACCTTATTACCTTGGCGAATTTCAACTCACCCAATATGTCAAAGCAATACACACCGCTGGCCCCATTAATGAGGAGATCCTTCACCTCTTTCTCTTTCTGCTGCATGCCACTGACGTTCTGTTAAAATTTGTGCTTAGGCGTCATATTTCAAGGCACAAGCTTTGGAACTCAAATAAATAAGGCACTGTATGAGGAAAGCAACGCAATAAACTTTCAAAAGGAACAAGTTTTCTGGCAAAGGGGTTTAAAAAAAATTAAACAAAATCACAATGTAGTATTGAGTACTCTCAAAGGCAACTGCTCACCTGGATATCATCTTCAACTAGTTTTCTTCTAGCAACAACGGATAAAGATCCTTCTACCTCTTGAGATTCACCCTAAATATGCCTTTCTACTAATGTTATTATTGGTGCATTTCCTGTATACTAAGAAGCACTAAAAGCAGTAAAATTTTGACAAAAAGTCCAAATTAGACGAATTGATTGAATTCCTAAAGCATGGTGATTTCCACTTTTAATCATCATCAGCAAATTACATTAGAATTTCTGGTGAAGTGCCACAATAAAAATAGGCTTCCTCATACAAAATATTTTATGCCGGCTTGAGGGGCAAAATAGAGGATAAGTATATTAGTAAAAGAAGCAAATCTAATCTGCTGAGGTCAAGAGCCTAAGCCAGAACTAGATTGAGGAGATAGAAGTTGCACCAGGGGGTTATGGGTTTTGATCCGCTATATTTGAAAAAATTTCTGCCTTAGGTCAAGAGCATCAAAAGTAATTTAATACAACTTTGGCGACTTATGAAGACATTGGCCTTGCGCTCAAGACTTCTTAAACCGTCAAGCCCCATCTCTAAGTTATTAGTGAAATATATGTATTAACTAAATATTGCATTAAATTATGGCTGGTGAAACCTATTTAAATACGCTCCCACCCCCCTTTTGTCCACCTTTGCTCGCCACCTGAAGCTGGCGCTAGACAAAAATCCCCACAACCCTTCTTCCCCTTCTACAATGGATGCTTAGGCTAACCCATGGCACCATGCTAGGTATTTTTATCTAGTAAGCCCTTTGTTTAGAACAACGTAAATAAAGATGCTTAGAGGACCCTCTCTTGAGTTGAGTACCACTAGTACTTTAAAAAGCCCACTAGTACTTAATGTGGGTGTTCAATCATACTTTTTAAGCACTGCTAGACTTGACTTGTGAAGGTGAAAGGAAAACATGGGCCATCATAGGGCTCTAGGCTCCCTGTGCTGACGTTTCTGATGTGCCTTAAACCAATTATACTCAAGTTGCCACACTTGAAGTCGCTTCTTCAGATGATAATCCTAATGAAGTTTAAACAATCCTTTAATTGACTAAAAACTAAATCTTTGCCTTATTGACCTATGTTAAAAACGAAGACCTCTCTATAATTTCAATCTCCTCATAGTGAGGAAACACAATAGCCCATGTGTATTTCTTGGTACATAAGGTTCATGCTAAAGCAATAGTTGACTCTAGGTTGCCTATCAATAATATCTAGTAAAATTATGGCGATAACTTTAATACACCAAGAGGGTCTCACAGGGTAACCCCACTGAACAATGGATGGACGATATGAAGATTGTGATCCCTGAGACAACTTTATAAAGATAATAAAATATGGAGCTATTGCCCCAACGACACTCTTTTATTTGACTTAATATTATATAGCAGATCCCCTCTGCTCCACACTCTCTTCCCTATTAACAATCCTTCTCCTTCAATTGCCCTATCTCAATTATATATCAATGACTTTAGATGATACCACTCCCTTGGCTTAGACTATTTGGCTCCACAATATTCTCATTGGTTCCAGAAGAGTATGGTATTCTTAAATTCTCTATCACCTTAGTTGAGGCGATCTACTCAATGTATATTAGATGTTGACATCGTCTTATCACCTTATATAAAATGATTTAATAATAATCCTTTCTGACCCAATATCACCTCATCTCAAGGCGCCCAAATTAATTGTAACTAATAATTATATTTGGCTTATTCTGGCCAATTCACCGTAGCTATTAATGGATTATTGCCATTTATATCGGAATCTCGACATTACCCCCTTGACTGGAAAATAAGTCTCCTATTATTTATCTGATTGAAGGAACCTCATGTGCACTTTTTTTTGATAATCTTACCACTTGGGGGATCCTTGATAGTATGGCGTCGACACCTGTTTTCTCAATAAATTTAAATGGACCAATCCAGATGCTGGCCAATTTGTGCTTTTGACCAAACCCATGTTAGTCATAGAATAAAACCATGTCCCCATCTTTGAATTGAGCTAGGCCACTACGCCGCGCATGATCAGCAGCCTGATTCTTTATCTTCTTGGCTAAAATGAGCGAGTAAGCTTTGGTTTACAACTTTATTTTTGTTTCTGCTAGATTCGTCAAATAGCCTTGGGGATTCATTACTCTGGTATCTTCTATGAAAGCATAAAGCAGCGCCAGAAAGCAGATTGTCACCCATAAGTAATAGAAAAGAACTCTTTCCCATGGCTTAGTGGTAGCTAGTATTATATGTGAAGACAGTGGTGGAAAGAAGGTAACTCCAATATGAAGGTCAATCTGCTTACAGTTTACAGAATATGACTAAAGTTATTAACTCTCTCGATCACTCCATTAGACTTAAGGTGATATGGAATCACCAAAACACCACAGATGCCCATTAGCTCATTTAACTTTGGAAGAATGTGCAAGGTGAAGTTGGTTATATTATTGGTGAGAATTAACTGAAGGCAGCCATGTCACTGGATAATACATTCCATTATGAACTTATCCACTGTGACCGCCCCCAAATCCCATATTGACCATGCTTCAACCCACCTAGTCAAGTGGTTGATTACCACCAGAATGTATTTGGACCAGTTAGCTCCCATTGGCAGAGGTCCAACGACATCAAGCGAAACCGTATGCCAAGCAAAATGTGGTTTCACTAAGCAGTATCAAGTCTTCTGGCGGAACAGCTTTACCACTTGGCACTGATGGAAGCAGTAAATGGTTTCAAGAACTTCAAAGTTCATGCTTTCCTAATAATACCCAAGGCGCCAAAAATCAATTTCTTGTGCACGCCACAATGTCTAACTGTCTTATGTGCGCTCATAATAATGCTAGGCTATGCTGATGGTTTCAAAAGTTCACTGTATAGTCTCCAATCCGTATGTACAGCTCTTTATTCTGCTAAAAAGTATTAGCTTGCATCTCATTTAGCGCCTTTATAACTTGGTGTGGCTTATCTTTATACTTTCCACTAAGCACCTTATTGTATATTATATCGCTCAGATCTGCCATAACTTCAATTGTTGGTAGCTGTGAAAAGCAATTAAAGTTCTGGTGTTTTTCTCCAGGTTGGTGGAGGATCTCAAAGTCATAAGCCTGTAGTTTGAGGGCCCATCAGGCTAGGCGCCCTTCAGGCTCCTTGAGATTCTGCAACCAGTGTAATGAAGCATGATCCATTATAAATTTGAACTTCACCCCATGCAAATACACTTTAAATTTTTTATACGCGTAGATCACCGCTAAGCACGCCTGCTCATCAAATATAATTGCATTCATGGCTGTTCAGGCTCTGACTGCAGTATGCAATGGGGTGCTCCTCCCTTCTTCATCTTTTTGTGATAAAACCTCCCCAATGGCGGAGAGGTATGCATCTGTCAGAACATTGAATTCTTTGTCAAAATAAGATAGCGTAGCACTGGAACACTGACCAACGCCATCTGAATGGTGTCAAAGGAGCACTGTTGGCGTTCAGTCCATTTGAACACAGCATCCTTCTTTAAAAACTCAAATAACGGCCCCCCAATACAACTGAAGTTAGGGATGAAGCATCAGTATTAGCCCAACATCCCCAAACATACTTGTATGTCCCAATCACTGGTTGGCACAGTCATTTTTTTATAGCTTCCACCTTGTCCAGTTGAGGTTAAAGCCCTGTTGCGTCTACTACAAACCCTTGGTACTCCAACTGATCTTTAAAAAAGTGGCAGTTTCGAGGCTTGATCTTGATGTTGGCCTCAGCAAGCCAGCGGAAGACCTCTTTAAGTGGGTAAGTTGCTCAGAGAATGTAAACAGAGAGGCTTTAATATAGTTGAGGTACATGAGGACACATGACAGCTTCAGGTCGCCAAGAATAGTGTCCATGGCCCGCTGAAACGTAGCTGGGTTGTTACATAGCCCTTGAGGCATATGAGTCAGTTGGAAAAGCCCCTTAGACGTGATAATGGCGCACTTCTCCTGTTCCACTGCAGGTAACTCAATTTGCCAGTAGCCTGATATCAAGTTAATTGCTGAGAAGTAGCGATTTCATCCCAACCAATCTAAGGCATCATTGATCCATGGCAATGGATATGAGTCCTTCATAGTGATACTGTTTAGCTTTCACTAGTCTATTACCACTTGGTTAGTACCATCCTTATTTTTTACAATTAAAACGGGTGAATCCCACAGACTATTTGAAAGTTTTTGCATCCCTTGATCCAATAGCTTTTTGATCTCCTCTGTCACTACTTCCTCAGCTGCCCTCAATTAGCGGATTAGCTGTAACCTGATGGGAGGATAATCTCAATGTCCACCTGATGGACCACCCCCCAAGCGCACCCCAAATCATGGTCATCTACAACAAAAATCTCTTTATATTTTTGAAATAAAGCTATTGCTTAGTACTTCTGTGCTTCCTATAACCCTATTAATTTATTGCACGGTACCACAGTCAATATGTGGAATGTGGTTTGATGGGCAGACCAAATTCATCCAGCAACCCAAACTCGTGAACCCAAAGGACCTTATCAATAGGAATCATGTGTAAATATGCCACTATTTGATGCTGGCGGATTTGCAATGGTCTGTTCGTAGATTTTCTAAAAGAACCTTGATTTCCCAAAGGCCCACAAGTGTAATGCCTGGAGCCACGTGAGGCTCCAGCCACAGTTGCTGATAAGGGTTGATGACCTCCCCATAAAAACCAAATGGCACTTCCACCTCTAATTCAGTGTTCATAATTACTTAATGTCTTGAGGGGATGGATATAGGGCCAGAAGCTCTGAGAGGCAGCCCTTGATATTCATATATTTGTGGGGGAAGATCCCAGGTTTTGCTCTTCATTTGATGAAAGTGAACTGGAATTACCCCATCACTGTATGCAAGGTTAATATGTCACATGTGCACTGGATCCTTTGGCACTCTGCTGGAGGTAAAGTAAATTGGGATCTACTGTCCCAAAAGATCTAACGTTTCCTTTGTCATGTTAATGACAGCACCAAAGTGTCACATAAAAGCAGTTCCAATTATTAAGTGTAATTATTGTTTGGCATTACTATCATTGAGACTACAATGACGATTGACCCAAACAACAGCGTTAGCGCATTGAATGCTCCCTCAAAGACCGTGTTTTCCATGCCCATGGTCCCATATACCATTTGATGTTCCACATCAGGTTTTAGTATCAGCTTCGCCACCAACTTAGTAGAAACTATGTTGACTGGGGCGCCTGTATATATGATAGCGTGGATGCGTTTGTTTGCTGCAAAAATATCACAGTAGGTACTTTCAAAAAAAAGAAGAATATTGACTGTTTAATACGTGGACATTTAAGATGTCTCTTTTCTCAAGGAGGCTCATAATCCCCTCACTGACTTTGGGGTATTCTTTGACAATAGCGTCTACTGAAAGGGCGACGTTTACACCTTTCAGGGAAGGTGCATCTGTAGCGGGATCCAGTTTTGCTGAAGAAGCTTGGTCAAACATTTGGCAGGCGTATGGCTTTTGTAGCTCCTGAGGTCCTTCTTTCGCTGAAGTCTTGGCTTGTTCCTGGGTCAGTATATTTACTCCTCCAACCAGCTGCTAATATAAAAACCAGTTCATACTGAGGGACTTCTGCGGGAAATACTACAATAGGTTCAGTTGGGACGTTTAGGGTTGGTATAGAAGAAGTAGATAGTCTCATCTCAACTCCGCTCCATCTTTTCCCTAGTAGAATTGATCCTGCTGTACATAGTGGACCTGAGTTTGGGGTAACTTTGGGCAGGGTGACTGGGATGGCTGCATTCAAAGCAATTCACCCTGTAGGTTCCTCGTCCTTGGTTTTCATAAAATGGCCTAGGCCAATAATTTGATTATGGGTGATCAGTATAACCAGAGCCAGGTAATAGGCTGACTGCTGAAAAATGGTGTAATTAGGCCCAGGTCAGTAGTTGGGATGTGGACAATTATCATAAGCAGGGATGGGCCGAAAGTTAACTGCTGGGGGTAACTTGGCTGAGGATGAGGCGTTTAGTTATAATGATGCTGGGGTTACTAGGCAGAAGCTGTATAGGATGGTTGGATTCCCCCAAATAAGAAGGTCCAGCGGTGATGGCGGTATGCTTCCTCTCAGTATTGGGGTGAGAAAAGGTAGCAGATAGATGGCACAGAAACTGAACAACTTTGAGAAAAGGCACATTGTTGTCTAAAATCAGAGTCATGACATTGTAAAGCTCTCAGTATGGCTTCACTGCGGAAGTCATTGCAAAGCACATGTCAGCTTCACCTAGGACGCCTGCTCCTATTAACACATGGGCTTCTACCAAGAATCAATTATCAAACACAATGAGGGTCTCATTACGTTGGAACCCAATGGTCAAGAACTCAGCTATATGCTGCTACATCTTTGTGGTACCCTCAAACAACTGAAGCACAGTATCTTTCACTTCTTGGTAAGTAATGGAACTGCTTGGAAGATAGCAGGTGACTTGGTTGGTCCTCCCAACATCCAAGGTGGATATCAGCATTCTAGACTTCCACCTGTCGGAGGCTCCTTCTGCCACAAATTCAAAATCATCTAAAGAAACCATGGATGTTTCCATTGCGGTCAAATGGAGGTAGCTTGTCAATGCAGACCTCCTTTCCAACTCATAACTGTGAGCCTTAAAAGTGCACTGTGGATTTGCTAGAGGCCCATAGCTGGGATCTTGATGAGGGGCTGTATCAGAAGGGTCAGCGGCTCTAGGGGTAGCATAGAACTCTTCAGTGAGCAGAATTGCCATCACCTGGGGGTTTTGTTGGATCAAAACATAAACATCTCCAGAGCAGCCATCATGATTTGAGCAACTCATGATGCATGCGTGTTTGGAATAATACTATAACGTGGGGTATCCAGTCTCAGATCATTGTAAAAATATCCTTCACAAGTGACCTCTTGTTCTTCCGCTCCCCAATGGGGATGAGGTGGGTATAAGGTAGGGGTTAAAATCCACTCCGTGCAATGTAATCACTCCATAGCATCATCCAGGTAATTAGCAAGTTGCCTGTTCTATTGTTCAAGTTTTTGCAGCTGACTAACCGCACTTTCAAGTTTATTCATTAAGTCATCATGCTCCTGAAGGAGCTCCTCTTGTTTTTTGAGAATGGCGTCCACAACGAGTTTGAGTTCCACAATTCAGCAAGTGCAGCTGTTTGGGACGATTCTCCTTCAGTGCAGGCCCGATATTCCATGGCCACGGATTGGGGAAAAATGATTTTATTTTGTGGTTGTTCAATGGGCCCTTTTGTGGTGAGGACCACTGTTATAATTTTGGCGATATCTCTTGGTTACACTGAGAGGGTCGCACAGGGTCAAACCCACTGAACAATTGATGGATGATATGAAGATTATCATCCCTGAGACAACTTAATAAATTAATAAAATATGGAGTTATTGCCCCAATGACACTCTTTTAATTAACTTAATATTTTATAGCAGATCCCCTCTGCTCCACAATCTCTTCCCTATTAACAATTCTCCTCCACAATTGCCCCATCACGCTTGTATATCAGCAACTTTTGATGATACCACTCCCTTGGCTTAGACTATTTGAAACCGCCATATAACATCTGTTCCAGCAGAGTATGGTATTCTTAGATTCTCTATCACCTTAGTTCAGGGTGATCTACTCAATATTCATCATATGTCAACATCACCTTATTGCCTTATTTGGAGGCAATCCAATAATAACCCTTTCTGACCCAATATTGCCTCATCTCAAGGCACTTAAATAATTGTAACTAATAATCATGGTCGGTGGATTCTAATCAATTGCCATAGCTATCCAGGGATTATCATCCAGTCTTATTAGAATCTCAACGACAACTCTTCATGTCTCATTGGAAGAATTAAAATACAACCCAATCTCAACAATGCCATAGAATATGGCACTGCAGATAACACATATGCTCAATCCATTTTGGGCATAGTCAATACTTCCACTTAAAGTAGGTTATTACAGTTATCTGTTTCTGCTGTGGCTTTAGAAAACAGTTTTTATAATCTTTTATTTATAACCCAGTTCAGTAACAATCACTCAGCTATTACTAACTAAAAAGACAATTTTTTATATTTTATTAATTTACTTAAAATTAATCCACCAGGAGTCTTCCTTGAAAAATTAAACTATAAATGGAGAGATTGTTACCTTGAATATCCCACTTCCACTATTTGAATTGAAAAACAAATTTTGGCCCCAATACTAAACTCTCACCCGTTATGAATGAAATAAATGAAGGGATAACCTTATATTATCACAAGAGGTACTTATCCAGATACAATAACAAGTGCTAAATAAGACTGAGTCCCAAGTTATTTCTCCTCACAATAATCTGATCATAATCTTGGTATAACTAATCACTTCTTCTCTGAATTCTTTCCATGCATGAACTTTTAGATTCCTAATATCAAGTGACAGTGAATGTTTGAAAGGATATATAATCCAAGTTCCTGAGGTATTTAAGGCAAACCAGGTCATTGCTCATATTCAACTACTACCTGTGAGCCTTTTAACCAAATTAAAGGATGTGGGAACCCTGCTTGAATTTGCACTTGATTAGTTTTCACCATTTGCTGCTGTCCCAGTCCGTTGGGAACATACTTAATCTTTATCAGAAAGTTGCCATTGAAACATTAATTTAATAATACTCTGATATCTTTTCCTCTGGGTCCCATGATTATAGCCATATGAAAGGGGTTCAACATCAGATTGACACCAAGGATTTCTCTTCATTCTTCTCTTGAACTTACAGAAAGTCATGAAAAGGAAGATACGCAGGTGACTTTTATACTAAGTCAGTTTCTTAAAGCAGGGTTTTACAACTTTCCCAGAGTCCAAGGTCTACAACGCTATTTTTATCATTAATAAAGATGACAGTCATTTGGTAGGTATGGATTACTGTTGTCTGAATTCTATTAGAAAGGACAGGTACTTTTACCTAGGGTAGGTGACTCACTGTGTTCATAAGCTGGATCACAATTTTCTTTTCTATGGATTTGACAAGCGGATATTGGCAAGTTGACTTGTCAGCTGAGGATAGGGCTAAATGTGCACTCATATCTAATGATTTATTATTTGAGCCACTTGAATGTCACGGGTATTATGCATGCTCCTGCAACCTTTCAGTGAGTTATGGATCAATTTTCTGTGACCTTAAACCACTTGTGTATTAGTTTACCTAGATGATGTAACTGTTTTTCCTGGATCTTCACTGTGCACCTTGACAACAATCAATAAGAGTCTAATGTCCACATGAGGCTTTCTTAAAGATTAAACTTTCTAAATGTAACTATTTCTAATATGAAATGGAGATGTTAGGACATAAGGTGACCCTTTAAGACATTCTGCCAATTACTGATGAAGTATTTGCAATAAAACAAATGCCTGCTCCAGATAGATTACATAATCTTTAAGTATTTATAGGGATGGTTAAGTATCAATAACAATATAGTTTCAAATTTGCTAAATCAGCTGAGCCCGTGATTAAGCTTTAACAAAAGAAATTAAAATTTTGTGGGGATTTGATAAGCAGTAATTTCTTTACTTTATTACGTACTTCTCTAAAACTGATCTAGTCCTTATTATTCACAATCAAAATCAACCTTTTGTTCTTTTTATGGATGCAAGTGACCCTAAAATTTTTTCCAAGCATGAACAACATGATGCCAGTCAGGACAATTATCCAGTCGCCTATTTAGTAAAAACTTATCTATTGCTGAAAGAGATTACCCAATAACTGAATGTAAATTCCTCATTGTTTTATTAGCTATTAATCATTTCCTCCCCTTCCTATATGGTAATTATTTCTACTGTGGTTACTGGACATTCCTTTTAACGTTAACTCTGACAAATCAAGGATCCTGATGAGAGACTGGCTTGTTGGGCCTTGAGTCTCCAAAAATTATAATTTTCTATTGTCCATCAAGCAGGAGCAATTCATTAACTATGGTGGTGGGATGTCTCATCTACCAGTTTTACATATTTCTTTTCTCAAGTAGGTTAGCATTTAGAACTTACTTTAAAACATCATCTTTGGGTACATTAACCAAATCACAATTATAACTAACTCCAAAGATTGGCTAAAGATATCGAGAGTTGACAATGAGATCTTGGTAAAAAAGTAGGCACTATTCATTTTCCTTATTTGACCATCTGCTTGCATTTAAGTAATGATGTTGGATCACCTCAACCTTAGTCATAGACAGTCAAAAAAGCATTTAAGCTACTAAACCTAATAGCATTGGAGTGAACATGGCTGAGATGGTTCATGATGTGCTTGGAACATGTGTTGTTTTTTAACTCAAGATGAATCTAACCCAAATACCAAATCTGAACCTACTCGCACAGATCTGCCTTTGATACAGTTAGCAATTACATCATTAGTCCTTTGCAAGCTGTCAGGATTTCAAGCCACTTAGGGTGCTCACATGATGCGGGCTTAGAATCCCAACAAAAGGCAGGATTGGGAGGCTCAGTCAATCGTCCTTATCAAGAGAAAAGGGGCAAAGTTCCCCTAAGTTTGTCAACATAAATTCTTGGTGGATAAGGGTTTATACTTATTAATTAAATTAGTTATAGTAACTTAACAATATTGTATTAATTTTAATAGAATAAAAGTTAATGTTTATTAATGGAGCCTCGCTATAATTAAAGGGCTAAGGCTAATACTGGGTAGACAAGAGAATTCAGGAGAAGCCTCAGGGAAAATACTAAGCAATGGCAAATTAATGTCTCATATTCTGAAACTTTTGGCATCAATTGCTGATTAAACTAATAATAATAATTCAAGCACTAGTAAATTAAAGATGGATTATCCTTGGAATTATTCACTGATATTCTAGACGTGAATTTTACCAGAATTAATTGCTGACTATTATTTGGCTTAAAATATTAATAAATGTTATTGGGGATGATTCCAACACTTCAGATTAGTCAACCAAATAAATGGGGAGTATGATCCGGCATTTGACAATAATTTCATATTAGCAAGTAATGACCCCAAGCAAGATGCTTCACCCTAAAAAAGGTGATGCCTGACAGAACCCCCTTCAAGCCTTGGCTGAGGGTCAAGATCCAGGACAGGGGTCATTAGATCTCTTCAGCGTAGTTCAGTAGAGGAGAGGGAAGCAATTAAGATTTAAGCACTGGTAGTTTTAAAAAACTAAAGAGATCCAAACATAGTGAAGGTTGGATGGGCCCATGGTGAAGGGCGTGGAAAACCCTTGAGATCTTGGAGAGAAAATTCGGTGTTAGGTGCTAGCAAAAATATAAGCTGCCAAAAACAACTGAATGCTTGTAATTTTTAGAAAAATACTGGCAGTAGTTGCCAGAAAAGAGGTAGCGGCAAGCAACTAAATGCTTGGCCTGGTTAAAAGATCTTTATCATTGGGTTGCTAGTAGGAAGTAGGTGGAGTGCAACTGGATGCGTTGCCTATGTGACAGATCACCTACATAGATTGCCAGTAAAAAGAAGCGGCAGGGAGCATGTATATGCTTTGCCTATTGTAAATTATCAGCCCTTCTGGCTGGCTGGGATATAGGCGTCAGAGGCAATCAAATGCCTTGGCCTATTTTGAGATCAATGTCCTTGGTGGCCAGTAAATTATAAAAAACATTGGGTAGTGGCCCCAGAAGAAAGTTTTGGTTATCCTTGGCGTCAAGTTGTTGGCAACCCTTGAACCAGCTCAACTCAACTTAATGAGGAGCTCAACTTGAAATTATAAACTACCATTATATCAATGGCATAATCATCATTGCTTACTTTTGTTAACATGATCCTCAACATTTCGCCAGCAAAGGAATTGCCTTTGGCATAATTTTCTGGAAATTTCTAAAAAGGTTTTAGGTGGATTATCCTTGGCTTTTTGTCACCAGTAATCCCAAAAAATTGGTGTCAAATTGTTGATCCATCAGAAAATGAATTATTCTATATTTAAATATTTTAGCAGATTCTTGTCTTCAGCCACCAGTATCAAATTTATCAATTTGATTCTTTTGGGGCTGATCCCCAAACACTTTTAAACTAGATCAACTCAAGTTTGCGAAACAAAATTTGTAATTATAGAGATAACTTTCAGATAGTATATCTTTAGTGTGGTGGCCAGTGAGAACTTAGACGTCACCTGCTTGGTTTGTTGGTGTTGAAGAATCAAACAATCAATTGAGCTGGAATGAATTAATACAAAACCTAGTTGGATGTTCTGAGCAGTAAGCTCAGAATGGCGCGGGGAAAAGTGGGACTCTTTTTAGAGGTTCACTTTTTTCACCCCCTTCAGAATTGTCAGGGGGATGGTTGGGCAGGCTCAGGGTGACCTGCAGTGGTAGCCATATTTAGAGCAAGTGAATGCCTGGATTATTTTTAAAAACATCAGCCATGGGTCTGGCATTGTGGAGGAACCCCAGAAAGATCATCAATGGCAGGTCAAATAAATGCCTTTTTTAGTAAAAGATCATCCGTGAGGATCTCATTGAAGGGTGAACCCAGAAAATCTTTGGCATTGTTATCCAGAATCGTAAAGTGGCCTCAGAGAAAGCGTCAGTGGCAGGGCAACGGAATGCCTTGACCATTAAAATGATCATCAGCTGTGAGGGCCAGAATTTTGGAGTGACCTCATAAAGATCATCAGCATCAGGTGCTGGCATTGTGGGATGGCCCTGGAAAGAGAATCTATGGCAAGGCAACTAGATACCTCACCTTATTAAAATAATCATCAGTCATGAGGGCCAGCATTGGGGATTTGTCCTGGTAAGAACATTGCATTGGTTTCCAGAATCAGGGTTTATCCCTATAATTTTAGAAATGGCTGGTGGATGGAAGTAGCTTGATCCAAATGAATATAGAGCACACTTTGAGATTCTTGATAATTTTAATTCATTATCAGG
>JAKSZP010011538.1:0-14288 GCA_022478985.1 Massospora cicadina | reverse complement strand
CCCAACATGAGGATACTCTTGAGCAATCTTTTCTACAGGAACTTCCACATCCACCCCCTCCAAAGCTGCAAAATATGAGGAGGGTTCACCGCCAATCATACCATTCCGCTCAAGGATTTGCCAGGCGTATGGCTTATATATGTCTTGGTGGAGCCCCATGTTCACATTATTGGGATCTCTACCTCGGCTTGAGGCCAAAAGATGGTAAGGGATCTGTTGGTATAGTAAATCCTCAGAATGTGCCCCAGAGGTGAAACATGGTGATTCATGATGTACATCAGGGGCAATTACAATCGAATTAGTGGAAGCAGAGCGTCCCATTTCTACTCCGCTCACCCTTTTCCCTGTTCATATGGAACAACGGAAACTGCGTGGACTCTTGGTTTGGCCCAACAGCTAACCGCATAATGACCTGGTTGGCCACATGAAAAACAATTGTTTGGGACTGGCACTCGTCTTTGAATCACCTCAGAAGATCTAGGTCTACTATTGAACCATGGTCTATTATGGGCCTAAGGGTATGCAGTAGGATAATAATAGGAATGTAGAGGACCCACCCATGAGTTAAGTGTCCGAGGAGCGACCCACTAATTACCCCCATATTGATGGGGTCCTTCATTATGTGGAATATCCATAGCAAATACAGGATCCTTCCACTCCACATTGGGAGCACTAAAAGTGGTGGATAGATGACATAAATGATGGATGATTTCGAGTAACTCCACATCCTCCTGAAGGGTGTACGTCATAGCATTATGAAATTTGCAGTAGGGCTTGATAGCCACCGTCATTGCTATGCCCACCTCCTCATTAGATAAGACATTTGCACCCAATATACATGAGCCTCATTAGTGAATCGCTCCACAAACTGTGTTAAAAACCCATTTTTAATAATAATATTGTTAAAGAATCTGCTTTGTGCTGAGCCATTTTTGCTTTGCCCCCAAACAGGTGAATTACAGTCTCCTTCACCTCTTGGTAAGCTACAGTACTGCTTTTAAGATAACAAATAACTTGATCAGCACTGGAAACATCCAATGTAGATAAAAACAGCTTGGCTTTTTGTTAATCAAAAGCCCCCTCTATGTTAAACTTGAACTGCTTGAAAAACCCATGTATGTTACCATCTCAGTTAAATGAGGGCAGCCTGTCACTGCAGACTGCTTTTTACTTAACAACCTTATCTAATTTGTACTCCGCACAGTCTAGCCGCTTTGTCGTGCTGCTCAAGAGATTGGCAAGTTGGTTAACATAGTCACCTACCAGTAGCAGTTGGCGGAAGGCATGATAAGCTGTTCAGTAATAACCTTGTTCTTCTTGAAAAGCGCTTTCTGCGCCTGAAGTAAGGTATCCAAGGCAAGCTTTAGTTCCCCATAGTGAGGTAATTCGATCACCAGGGGTTGTACTCCATCAAAGCAAGCTGGTTGCGCCATAGATGTAATTGAGGAAGTTGTTATAGTTGATCAATGAGCCCCATGTAGTGAGCACCACTGTTAACTTTTTTTGGAAAGTAAAGCTTATTTCTCTGAATATGTCATACATGGGTTAGCCCACTGAGCAACGGCCAAATAATATGGAGATCGTTGTGCCCTCAATTTGATGTAATAAATTTACATATAAAATATGAGGCAATCGCCCCAGCTTCGCTCCTATTTATTTAATATACTTAAACTGGTAGCCCTTCGCTGCTTCCACTCTTTTCTTCTTTTCTTTAAAAACCTCCTCCTCCTTGTTCATCTCATCCTGCTTATATTGTAACAATTTCAGATGATATTACTTACATGGCTTAGTAACCCAATTCTCCATATCTCATTGGTGTCGTCAAATCTTCATTCATCAATCTCATGATGCCCAATTTGAGACGATTCACCAACAATCCGATATTGCCTCATTTTGAAGTGCTTATATTACCATTACCGGTTCAATTCCAGCGGATTCTATTCATTTCGCCGGATAACCATAAGCTTATCATCTAGTCATTTTAAACTCACAACAAAAGGCATTTCGTCATTAGCATTCACTGATTTGGGAAAAAATTTTGTGTTGCGCCCAGAGGTGGTATAATATAAAGTAATACCTGAAAAGGGATATTAAACCAGGCAAGAGTATTTGTTCTTGGCGGGCTCATTAATTGCTAAGACTAAAGGGACTTTGTAGTTGAGTAATGAGTGGAAACCTTGCTTAATATTGATAATTCCCTCATACTTAAGCATAAATTGGGTACCTATGAGCATATCATAGGCGTCGTTGTCTAAAGCCGCTGCAGGGCTGATAGGATAATGTCGCAATTTAAATGGGAATAAGAAAAATAAGTCCCAATGGCACAATTATTATTAGGGCTTGCGGTTCCAAACACTTGATTATACTCCAAGTTGGGCGCCAGCTTTATCTTTTTTACGAGCTTAGTAGAGATCACAATAACTGGGGTTCCAGTATCCAGGATGGCCATTACCTGGACCTTTTGAATAACCACTTAAACCTTTATAAGTGTTTCCAAAGTTAGGAGACAAGGCCAAGACCTCCTTGAACCAGAAGTGGGAGTTAATTTATCTGCAGTATCAGGGTATTTATTTAAGATGGATATCATAGTATGAACCCACTGAAGAGGTCAAATCAAATCAGCTAAGAACTCATCACCATCACTGTCTGTTCGTATGACTCTTTAGTACTTTTCATGAAAATGGCAGAAGAAGTTTAGATCAGCCTGTCAGTCTGGATGCGTAAGCACCCAAAAAGCAAGCCATAATGCCAGAGGCATTGCCACATGTATGACATTGTATGGAGCCATGAATTAAGAAATGATAAATCATTTGCGTAGGGCAATAGTGAACAGTAACCCAAGAATGAACTAAATGGAGATAATCCCAGACATTGGGGGCCTTGCTTCAGGGGATGGTACCATAGGCATACTTTCTACAAGGTTATCAGCGGGTGGGTTCAATTCAACTGAGGAGACAAAGGGGCGAATCTTTGCTTGGAAATAGTGGATGTAAGGCCACAAGATCCCAGTATGTTGTTGGCAGATGTTTGAAATAATGAGGTTAAATTGCCAGAAGTATCTAGCTCATTTAATTTAGTTGACGATGGTAGGGGCCATAGTGACAATCAGTACTGGTAAAGCACATCTGGTATAAGAACTGACGGGCCACCAGAGGAAAGCCATTGAGAATGTGGTCAGAGGGTATCAATAAAGAAAAAATTGATGGTTTCGCAGGCAAATTTTTATTTTAAAGGAAAGTGAAGAAATTTGACCAACAATTTTCTCAGTGTGATGAAACTGATTAAATAGTGGTTGATTGATGTGGGAACATGCTCGGATCAGGTCCCTCAATTTTGACCTAACCAGCTGAATTATTTGGGATGGGGGCAGATAAGCTCAATGGGAACTGACATCAAAGAATTTGGTGGAAGGCTGAGTCACTGTTAGTTCAACCTTGAACACCTGAACTGAGGCTCAACTACATTTCCAATGGTTGGCATGACAGCATCTGGCCTGATGAGCAGCAGGAATCCCACAGGGCCACCCCACATAGGGGCAGTCCAAATTGGTTTGGAACAGGTTTGGGATGCCTAGCCTGCCCATGTCCAGTCGCTGGGACATTTGGTCAAAAGCATTGCATTGGCTGTAACTCCCAATTTGCCAGAAGGGAGCTTTAAACTATTATCAATGGTACCTGATGCTACTACCTGCACGTTGGGGATCATTCCTGATGATTTTAAAAGGGGGTTAATTTTGACAATTGTGCTGATGGCCAAATTGAGACCATCAGCAATTCTGGCTGATGAATCAATCTTTTTCCCTTTTTGACTATGTGGATTCTGATCATCGGGCTTGCTTCCACTCATTTTTGAACCAATCAACTTCAGTTCAGCGATCTTGGTCAGATTTATCTGATCAGATGTACAAGTTAAGCTGAGGTGAGTGTGGGCACTGGGGGAGGGATCCAAAGAGGGAGGGCTGTTACCCAGCGCTCATCTACCACGTGGGCAAGATCACCCTGGGTAACAAGGGTACAGCCACCCTCTTCAGAACCTTTTTGCTTGGAAATGAGAAGAGGGCCTGATTGACACACAGGGGACGTTCTCCAGGACTTACATTACCCTTTCCTTTTTACAAATTAAGGGCACCATGGGAAAACTGTATGAGGGCCACATTTTTGTGCACCTTGGGTAACTTGATCGCCATTACAGTCACAATTTTTTGGTGGGGGGTGGAGGAGCGTTAGGGTGGAATTTGTGAAACACTTTGACCAGTTCCATGCAGTTAGAGCAATCGTGAGCCTTAACCCAAATGCTCTCATAAGCTGGATACCCTTTCCAGGCCATGAAATATTGAATGTACCAATGGGACTTGAGGGATGCTAGGATAACTTTCACTTTGGCCTCCTCCACATTTCCAATAATGATCAGCTCAGGATTCATGGGAACCATGCCCTTAAAGGGTGACAACTGGGAAACGTGCAAGATGGGGTGCTGGTTCCAGTGAGCTGGAAGTTTTAGCCGGAATGCACCATTGCCCAGGTCTTTCTCTACCAAATGGGGGCCCAAACACTTACTTGCGAACTTATGGGAGGGTACTTGCACTCTCAAATGACGCCTATTGAGCATAACATAGCCCACTGTTATGTCATGACCTGGGAGTCGCTTATTATCCGCAAACTGCTTGTAGTCTTCAATGGCTTTTGTGAGGTGTTCCTGCAATAAAGATTGAGTAGACCTAATATGTTCAACATGATCTTCGACAGCTTGGACCTTGGGCCATAAGCAGGGTCTGACCAAAAAGGAGGGATTATAGCCCAACGTTGCTTCATATTTAGAAAACCTCATGGAAGCATGAGTCAAATTGTTGTAGGCGAGTTGAGTGAAGGGAAGGTCGTTAGCCCAGGTGTCCTGTACGTCTGCAGCATAACAACGCAGGTACTGTTCTAAGACTTGGTTAACTCACTCAGTCTGTCCATTGGACTGGGGATGATATGCCATGGAGCGACAGGGGAAGATTTATAAAGTAGATAAGAGTTCACTACAGAACCGCGCCATGAACTTTGAGCCATGGTCACTGATGTTCTCCTGTAGGGGGACAAACATTGAGAACACATGGAGCACAAAGAGGCGAGCGGTTTCCTCTGATGTAATCGATTTAAGTTCAGAAAATAAAAAGGGAAAACTTAGTGAAATGATCCACCATCACCATCACCGCCATAAACCCATTAGAGCAGGGGAGCTCAACAATATAATCCATAAACGCCGATGTCCATGGACCCTCAGCCTGTTGTAAGGGGTGTAGAAGCCTGTTTCTACCAGAGCGATCCACCTTAGCTTGAGCACAAGTAACGCAATTGGCGATCCAGGCCAGAACTTCCTTAGTTAAACCTTCCCAATTGTAGGTCCGCTTGATCAAGTCAATGCATTTCTTATTGAAGGATGGACGATAGTGGGTGATCATGATGCGCGCAAAATACCTTGGCTCTGAAGAGAGGGGGAACCCAAATTCATGACAAAATATAAACAAGACCCTCTGTTGGATTCCTGGCCCTTTTTTAGACTCGCTGGTGCAGTATTGCCTTGATTCCAACAATATTACAGGAGCTTTTCTTACCACTTATCTTAAAATAATATAAATAGGCACTTAATAGTACAATTGATTTTATATGTTTCTTTATTAGGCGCTGCATGGGGAATAAAACTAAAGCTCAATAATTATGCAATAGTGATAATTAAACAATTCATAGTTTAGGCTTAAATTGCTTGGTGCTGTCCAAATTAGGAAATATTTATAAGCAGCCTATCATTTAGTTTGAAACTCACAAATATTTTTAATTCAGACTTTTTGTGCCTCAAGTTCAGATTGATTGGTGCTGTACAAATTAGGAAATATTCAAAAACAGCCTATCAGTTAGTTCAAGGCTCGCATTGCTTCAACGTGAGGGCTGGTGTGGATGTAATCGTCAGAAAAACAAAACCATTTGGAAGGGATTTAATTAATTGGACCCATTCAGAAAGGGGGAAAATCTTTTCGCCCTGAGGAGCCCTTACTAACCCTATAAAAGAGGCTGGTCATTGTGAGGGGTTATGAACTAAACTGATGGTGGCCGGGGAAAGAGCCTCCAAGGGACTCCCCTGAATTCGCTGCATAGTCAGCGCAATCCGATCAGTCAAACTCATGGTATTTGCCCGAGTTTTATTAATATTAGTATTAAGAGTGTTACCCCAATAAGTAGGGTTCCACTGAGAATCAACCAAGGTCTTTTGGCCGATTTGGTCTTCACTTACCTCGAGACCACTCTTTTCCATACCTCAGACTTGTAAATGTCCAACATTACCCCCTTCAAGAGTGGTTGGGGAGGTATAAGATCCCAAGAACCGCCCATGAACGCGGTTGATAGTAAGACCTGAAGCAAGGGACTTAGTAGAATACTCATCCCCTCGCTTATAGGTGATGGAAAATGGACCTTCCCAGATAGAACCAAGCTTTTCCCTTCTTGGTGTGATGCAATTATGTTAATACATTACCAAGTCTGACACCTGGAAGGAAGGAAGAGGAGCCTGGCGCTCATTAGCTGCTTGGCTTACTTTAGTGACCATCTTGGCCAAGTTGTTCATAGCCTCTGCTTGCAGTTGAATGATGTGCTGGGCTAATTTTCTCATAGCTTGTTCAGGGTCCGTCCTGGCAGTGAAAATATTCTTGGCTAGTAAGGCTGGAACTCCAGGTTCTCTTCCATACAACACACGGAAGGGAGACATCTTGAGGATGCGATGATAGCTGATCTGATAAGCCATAAGGGCACTGGGTAAATAAAGATCCCAGTGTAGAGGGTCGGAGCTGGCCATCTTGCAGATAATGGAGACCAGTGTACCATTAACTCTTTCTAAGGCCCCATTTGTAGATGGGTTATAAGTTGCTGAGAAGAGTTGTTGGGCTCCCATGGAGGTAGTGAGGAGCTTTACCACCCGGGAGGTAAAATTTTTCCATTGTCACATAAGAGGACTTGTGGGCACCCATGCCAGGTGAAGATTTTTTGGTGTAAGAAAGTGGCCGTGGCCTTGGCAGTTTGAGCGGGGAGAGCCACAGCTTCAACCCATTTGGTGAAATGATCAATACCAACCAAGATATATCAATTGCCCCCAGTAGTTAGAGGGAGAGGACCTACCACATCCAGGCTCATGGTGTGGAAGGGCTGTTGAGGCGTGATTGATTGATACTGGTACCGGGTCTTGAAGCTGGATTGGTCTTTGCAGGTGAGACAGGCATCCAAAACCTCAGTGTGCAGAAATTGGACCCACACATTCAGGTTGGTAGCCGTATGCCTTACTGAATCAGTTTCCACCCCCTTTAAGTACTTATTAGAGGTGGGTCAACCTTGGGAAAAATATACCAAATCAAATTGGGGAAGAGAGTGAAGATATAGGAATGGAGGACAAAATTCAAGTACTGGGGATAGAACTTTTCTGCATGTGCTCTGATAGAATGGGATATTATGATCAAACTTCACTAAAATTTTCTTGGTTAGACCGAGAAATTGTGCACGAATCCACATGTATTGCTATCCTCTTAGCACAAAAAGTAAAAATTCTTGCCATGACAGGATTGAACCTGTTTTTGATGAGTGATAGTAGGATACTATTCACACTCTGCTAATACCCATTTCTACCCCTTAATTATGTTTAGAATATCATTATCTATCAACTTTACCCCTACTCTATCATAACTGATATCCTTATTTTTAGAATTTTAAAATATTTATTAGAGGTGGGCTGACCTGGGGACAAAATCGCGAAATGAAGAGAAGTGAAGAAAATTGGAACAGAGAGAAAACTTGAAAAATCCTCTATGCACAGCGTATAATAGGACAGGAACTGTGACCGCCTTTGCTATTCGCTATTTCAGTTCAGGGCATTGGTGTACAAAACAAACAAAGTCATAATTATCCTACACCCATAAGTTCATCTACCAGGATTGAACTCTGGGAGGTAGTGGTACTGAGTCATACTTTACCACTGGGGTATCCTCTCCTTGATAACCTTAATTTTCACTTATATGCTTTATTTTTTTCTTTAATAAAGTTTTTATTGTACAAATAATACTTTTTGTGAATTTTAGCTTTGAAAAAATTACTTGACCACTGCAGCTGCGTACTTATTATAATTATAGTTAACCTGAATCTCAGCTTGCATATTAGTTCTTCCTTTTTTAGTAAGTATACTTGTCATTATTTTATGATCCAGAGATAAAAGCTAAGATTGAAATGAGATATAAAATACCACAAGAGAAATTACTTAAAAGATTTAAGAAGTTTATTTATTGAGCAATTCATCTAGTCTTAGCTCCATCTTCAAGCTAATTGTAAAGAGAGCATCTGTAACTCTCTCATTCCCTGAGATGTGGTATGGAATGCACAACCACACGTCCAGAAAACACGTTGCTAATATTAGAGGAAAGAGGGTAACTTGAAAGGTGCCATTACACAAGAGACTCAAGGAAAGGGTGTACAAAGTTGTATAAATATCTAAATTGATTAAAACTGTGAGGACTTAGTTGGACCCAGGGTGGGGGTCCATAAACAAGTTCAAATCCATATTGGGGTCCTTGAGCACCTCATTTTTGAGGGGTCCAGGCCTTCCCAGGGAACCAGAATCCACACTTAATTTAGACAAGATAAAATGACGCAACTTGTTAAAACCTCCTCCAGGAGGTCTACAAAGAGGTCAGACTAAGGGACCATCAGATAGGTTATAATTAATGTAGTTTCTATAAAACCAAGTCAACTAACAAAGAAGGTTTGCCTCAAAACACTAATCTAAAGAATTTGGGTATCATTTTCCATTGGACATGCACTGTGCCAAATCTAACCAATAAACACAACCTACCATCCTTTGTGGTACTATAGCTCTAGTAAGCTTATACTCAGTTGATTGACTGCAATTAAGTTCTGCCAGATTTAGCAATATGGTAAACTAAATGGGACTTGTTGCCCCATTTTCTAAGCACTACAACGTCCCATCATAATTAAAAAGTAACTGGTGCACTATAAAGCTAGGGTTGTAAAACTCCCATGACCATCTCGTGCACCCCCAAACCCAATTTAGCATATTTTGCCCTTACCCAACGTTGGTGCCACGGCTTAATGACATGATTGAGGGAACTAACTGTAAGGCTAAAGCTGATTGTCAGGAGGTCAAAAGGTGGATTGGAAGTCCTCCTGACCTCAAACATACCCTGTACCAACGCTGGGTTCAGGCAGATATTCCAGGTTGGTCCTGGGGATGTGCATGATGCTCAGCCCTGCGTTACAGCAAGGGCGTTAAATGCACTAGCTATATCATCAATAATGATTTTTGATTCAGTTGCTTGGTAAACATGGTTTTGAAAACCATTCAATTTTAGATATTGCTAAATTAGGTTGGGTTTGCCTATAATCAATAACTTGAGTTCAGTTGATCTAAAGCTACAGTACTCTGGCCAGTGGTAGGTTGCGCCTATTGGGTCGCTTATGCTTAGCACCAATTCCAATGATTGATGATTCTCCATTGGTTAAGTATGTTTCTATGAGACCAACTTTCCTAGTTGGTCAACATTCTAATAATAAATTTCCCGTTAGTTTACATTTTATCAGATCCTGGGCAAACCTGTGTGCGGACCTCCTTGGGGAGGTTTTTAACAACGTTGGCCGTTTTATATTAACAAAAATATCTACCATATCTGGTACACCGCTGGGTTGCCCTGATACCCCCCAGATTGGGGCACCCAAGCACCCCATCACAGATCTCCGCATGGTTATGGACTCCCCTTTGGGGTCCACCCAAGTATTGTCGTTTATTTGCTACCAACTACTATATACCGCGCTGTACACCCTTGCCCTAAGCTGCTGGCTCTGGTCCACTCGCAGTTCTCTGTTTACCATCTTACTAATTACTGATCCCTTGGAGGTGTGGCTTTGAATCCTGCACCACCTCTCTAAGAACGGATTGTTACAGACATTCTCCTTACATTTGGTCCAGAGTGTGCTTCAGGCCAGGCAGGTTCACTAGCTTAATCCCCTTGGCCTCTTCACGCTCAGCCCTATTTGTATAATCTGTCCCTAAATTCATGCAATCTAGACATGAAATTACCATCTCGTTCTTTTGGGGCTCCACCCTCCCTCCAAGGGCTTCGTCCAGGTTTAAGTTCTTGTGTGTGGGTGACAGCTACATAGCAGAGACAATTAGTTTGGCCTTTGGGACCTTCTGCATCTTAAAAATGCTCGTGGAATGCATCAATGAGGTCTTTGGCATGGACACAGTCACGTGCTGGGACCCAGCTGTTATCTGACATTTCAAACCCTTTCCATGCACCAGGTAATCAGTCTTTTGCTTACACGATGGGAGGCCAAAACCTCCTCGACTTAACACTTTGGGGTCCTCCAAAATGTATGCCTCTGGAGTTTTATGCGGGGACCCTCAAACAAGGTCAGCTTGCTTTCATGAAACACCACAAAGATCTAAAATGATGTGGGAGATTCAATTGGTTTAAAACCTGGCCCACTTTTCTAACAATGCGGTAAGGTCTATCCTCTTTGGCCCCAGTTTTGTGTATGACTGTTTGGTTGGGATATTTCTTGCATCCAGCATTACGAAATCTCCTTCCTTGTATTCTGTCCCCACTATCTCTTACCATCTTTATTCTCCTTATATACCTTCATGGCGGCATTCAAATTGATGCTGACCCCATGGTGTATTTTCTTGATTAACTTGGCAAAGTCCACCACTGCTTCCACCCGACACATTTCTGGGTTCCATGTTAAAGGAGGAGTTAAAACAATAGTTCATGAAGAAGGGAGAACACCCAATGGAAGCACGATGGGCGTTTTTATAACTAAATTGAGCCATGAGGAGATGGGACGCCCAATAACAATGATCTTCTGCAGTGTAACACTGAAAAAAACTGCTCAAGGCACATGTTCACTCATTCAATATGCCCATAAAGTTAGAGGTCGTAGGCAGTAGAACAGCAAGGACATACCTTAAGAGTTTAAACAACTCCCAGCAACACATGGCTGTAAATTGGTGTTCACATTCGCAAATAATCTCCTGGGCACCTTATGGAGGAAAAAACATGAGCAACAAAAAACTTAGCCATGTGCGCCCATAGGTACTGTGCTGTTACAGGGAATAAAAAGGTGAACTTTTTAACTGGTCTACCATTACCATGATAGCATCATAACCCCCAACGCGCAGGTAGCTTACAATAAAATTGACTGAGGGGAAGTCCAGGTCCCTCTTTCTTTGGACTTTACCAACAATCCAATGAGAGGCTGAAAGATTTTGTTTCATCCTATTGCAGACCAAGCACTCCCATAATTTTGTCCAACCTGTGCAGCCACTCCCAACCAGTTATAAGTACAGCAAACCAGTTCCATGAACTTTGCTTACCTAGGTGACCAACTGTATCCCGTCATGGTGTTCCTTATTTATTTCCAGACTGAGTGGTCCAGAAGTAACCATAAGCGTCCCTGAAACCATGCCATCACGCCCTTTACACTGATAGCCCTTGGTGATGTCCTCATGATTTAACTTGCTCTTGGCGAGAACAATAGTACATTCTGTAAGATAAGGCTGATAAAGGACGACCTTTGAACATACCATACTCCTTCAGGTTCTCCAAAGAATCAGAGCGGCATGCATGCCATCGGTGGAGGGTTACTTGGATACAATATTACCCGGAGAATCAATCGAGTGGGTATTGTGCACTTTCTCACCTCCTTGGGATCATGAGATAAAGCGGGGTTTTACTAAAATTTCACCAAACCATTCTCCTAGCCCTTTGTAAACTCATAAAAAACCCAAAAAATTAAGAAACTCATGCCAGTGGGTTTATCATGGGATCGGGACATGGGGGACAGAAAAAGGGGGAGGTGATCTGATTAAATGCTGAATGGCGGGAAGAACCATGTTAATGATGCCAGTAGGACAATGTTTCACCACTGCTAAACATCTTTGTCATAAACAGCGCAATTCAATGGCAAAGACATTTATTAGAAAAATATCCCACAGGATGCTTCATAATCTTCACCCACTTGTAACAAATCAGCAGCTTTAAAAAATGGAAACATCTGTAGCCAATATAAACTCCCATTTAGGGTCCACATGGTGCAGAGCTGACGTGGAAAGCAGGGTGAACTTCACTGCTTGGAAGGCATCCTTAATTAAAGAGAACTACTGAAGAGCTTTGGTCCCACTAGCTTTATACAAAGCGCCGCTCCTCAGAAAGCTTGATGAAAACTTTTCAAGGAAAGTGCAAGCCCCAAAAAATTTTCCCCAATTCTTTAAACCCAAAAGTTGGTTTTGGTCAATCACAATTGCCTCATTTTATTGGAGTGATCATATGGCCTTTGTCAAAAAAAGATGTTTCCCAAGAAGGGACTGGGCTTGAACAACTCACACTTATTAATTTCAGTGTAAGGTTCGCTGCCCTAAAAACTCCACCACTTGCGCAGTTGATTATCATGGGATGCTTGATTTGGGGGAACACCAGAATGTCATCCAAGTAGGCTACAGCTCAACACATCAACAGTTCTCCCAAGGCCGCATATATATGACATTAAAATTTGCAGGCGCATTCTTAAGCCCAAAAGGATGACCCAGAATTAAAATTTTTTTCTGGTATGCAGTATCCCTTTTGCCCCTTTTTATGCAGATATGAAGAAGTTTTTTAAGCAATCCAGTTTGGAAAAGCCAGCCTTATTCACATAGTAAACGTGATTCCACCGGGATTGGATGCTGACCTGGCAAAGTGCATAATCCAGGTTCCCATAATCCATGCAGGGGAGAGTACCATCTTATTTTCCAAAAAGAAAGGGAGCATATGAGAGGATGTAAATTTTAATTCCTTTTTAATCCCCTCCCCCCAAAAAAGGGGCTCCCTTCCAATATCGTAAAAGGGTAGATGGGGGGGGAAAGGGAAACCAGGTCACGGGATTTTAAAACCCTTTCAATTGAGCAAGACACTGGAAGCTGTTAAAAAAATTTAAATCCTTCCAAAACAGGGCGGGTACCCCCAAAAGAGGCCACAGAGGGCTTGAGTTGGATTTTCCATTAAAATAATTGGGGGGTGCGATTCAAAAGGGTTACAACTCCCCCCACTTTCAAAATTGTAAAATTTTTGGGTTTGTTTGGGTTTCTACCATCAAATTCCCCACCATTCACCCAAAATAATGTTGGGAGATTTTGACTCCCAAAAGAATCACCCAAAAGGATTCAATTGATAGTAAAACCCACTGAAACCCAGGGGGGAAACCCCTAAGGCCCCCCTGCCCTGGCATCCAAAAGGGGTTTTTAATAAAAGTAGTTTTAGGTTTTGGTCATTAAAATTTGGCTCCAGATCCAACGAAAATTTATAATTTTTGAAGGGAAGAAAGAGAAAAAAAAAAATAACCCAATTATCTTTTTTTTTTAAAAAATATAATAACCCCCTAAAATTTTTTCAAATAACCCTGCTATGGGTAAGTTTTTATAAAAAAAGAGTGTTAATTTTACCCCCAAACCCGAGAAACATACCCCCAACATCCAAGGGTATTATACTTTTTTATATTGTAAAATTAATCCCTTTTACCCTACACCCAAACAAACCCCCAAAATTCATAGAAATTTGGGCATAAATTTGATTTGAAAGAACTATAATTTCATTCAAATATTATAATTTTGCTAAAAAAAGCATTTTTGGGGGAATAAACCCTAAAACTGATAGGGAACTTATCATTACAATTAAACCCTCAAGTGGAATAATATTTTTTTTCCCCAAGGAAAAGGGGTTTTGGGGGGAAAACCCTATTAGATGAATAATTTTTTTTCTGATTGGGGCTAGACTATATGAACCATCAAATTCCCCCAAAACAAAGGGAGGATCAACGGTTATTTTACCCCATAAAAAGAGAATCCATTGTTTTGGGGCCAAATTTATAGGGGGCTCCACAGGTGACATCATTTTGGCCAAATTGACTAAAACATTTGATAAAAAATCAGGGCTATACCCCTGCCCACCTTTAGAGTTTCTCCAAAACTGAAGGAATGGAAAGATAAGACTATTCCCATTTTAAAGGTTCATGTGTTTTAGGCTAGTATTTATAGGAGCCTTCATGGTGAAACAATAAAGGTCAAATTACCTGACCCCTTTCTGGGTTTGGGGGAAAAAACACCCCAAAATTCAATCAGATGATTGGGAAAGGGAAGGGGGGAAAATGCCATACTGGGGCGTTCCTCATGGAAAGTATCCAACGTTGAACAAAAAAAAAACATTTCAACTATTTCGAATACAC
>JAKSZP010011537.1:0-14332 GCA_022478985.1 Massospora cicadina | reverse complement strand
CAAGCGTGGCTTGATGTCAGGGGCTTTGGGTGCCTCGATCTGGAGGGGACCTGGGCGGCCCACATGTGCCCCTGGGATTTTGGTAAATTGCAAGATAAGGTAGTGGCCCACATGGTTGGAGACCTCCCTGAAGAGGTCCACTACCAGGGTTGCCCAAGGAACCATTGTAAAACGTAAAATAACGGGGTGTGTTTTATTAAGAAAGTTGATCAACAAGGAGTGTTGATCGCAAAAACCTATTTAAAATGAATTGGGGAAATTTGGGTTCTGCGAAAATGCGCCCAAGCCTTGACGTTCCAATAAACAGACGCTTCCATATGTTTTGGTAAAATACACCAAGAGTGCCTTCACTCGAGTAATTGATTGAAGCCTTATTATACCAGAAGTCAAAATCTCATAGCTGGAGTGGGACTCAAACCCTTGCTCTCCAACCAAGCTAATTGAACCATCCTTATTTAAAATGTAAATCGTTCATTTTAAGGCCTGAGCTGAAATAAGAGGGTGGGCGTTTTGCACACCACTAGTATCAACCTGGGCTTGCTTGGCTTGCACCCAGCGTTGATCTAAGGTGTGCTTCAGTCAGGAAGAGTCTGAAGCTTCATCTTCTGGGCCTCCTGTCGCCCCGCCTTGTCCCTAGCATCAGTGCCCACCTTAATGTCATCCAACCATGACAGTCAACTTCCTCAATATACTTGATAACACTGGAAATAATCATCCCAATCTGATTATGGAGCTGAAAATATAGGAGCAGTTTGCTTTAATCAAAAGGTGGATGTCACTTATAATTTATGATTCTAAAAAATACTTCTCATTAGCCATCTATACTCCCTTAGCTATTGATATGATGTTGAAATTCCTTGTTATGGACTCCTAGTAAGAGCATGATATGATAAAACGCTGTGTGTACAAAGCACAAAATATAGTGAAAGAGATTTGCACTTAACCCATAACTCTCTGGGAGAAAACTAAATTCATATAGGCTCATGAGAGACCTGTTCATGGCAGGTGCCCTTTTGCGGTTGCCTCCTTCTCCTGGGTTAATGACTCCACAATGTAACACTTTAAATCCTTCATTGGAAATCCAAGTAAGATGAAGAGATTAGGGATCTCCGTCGGGCTTTCTTAAACTTCTTCAAACTTGATGATGGGTGTCATATTTGGTCATCATCTTCACGGTTTTTGTTGTGCCCCCAGTGAGGGAAACTATTAATTTTTTCTAACATGGTGTGATTTGTTAGTCATAGATATCATTAAGCATTTCTGAGCCCTCTGTATTGAGTACTATCCTACTGGGCTTCCATTTTTTAAGCATGATGTTGCTATGAAAAAGAAACCTGAAAGTCAATACTTGAAGTCAACTAAGTCACACAACAAGTATATTTTTTAACTAAAAGGGTGCCAAGTCACCACTTAGGTCTTATCAGCTAGAGTATCTTTCCTATGGTATGCACTGTAAAAGAGATTTTTTAAAGTCAAGTACAAAAAGGGAGGTACAGAATTAATGATGTAATTTTATTAAAGTATAAACCAGGGGTTTTATATATCACATTTAACAGTATAAATTCCAAAAGGAAAAAGATTAATAAAATTGATTGAGAGAATATGGAAGGGAGGCTCTTGGCCAAGCGATGCATTTAAAATGGTATAATGCCATTGTATCATAATTTTGATAGGGTAAAAATGGTGAGTTAAATACCCAAGTTGAATGAGACTGAGGTCACAAAGGTTGATCATTTGGCAGCTTCTTGGTTCATACCCTTTTTTGTGTTTGCCTTAATTTGCTGCCTCAAGTGCCACCTTGAGTCGTTGCCCCTGACCTTCTGATGATCTATCATTTCAAAGAGGCAGGAATTCATCTCGGGATATCTTAAGCTCAATTTGGTTTGTCGGAGTTTTACTAGAGTTGACTAGAGCTGTATTGACTATAAATTTATCAAGGTAAATATCAAGTTATATCCTTTAACCTCTTCTTGGGACTAGAAGCCATCTGGTTAAGGGTTTCAAATGGTTGATAATCTTTCCAATAGGTTTGATATCAAGTATCCAACAAAATGATCCTAGGATTATATTGTTCTAAAAATCAACATGACTGAGCATTAAGATTAAACTATTGGTATATTGGTTGTTCCTGTAAACTTTTTTATAGTGTTTACTGCACAGATTTGATGTGTGCAATGAATAACTTGGGTATTAAATATAATTTGATATTATATGTGGGTGGTTGATACTAGTGTGAAGGCTAATATCTAGCTGATTTTCTCACAACCAAAAAATATATTATCATGTTTCTACTTGGGACAGGTACTGGCAACCTTCTTTCAGACCATGTGAAGGTTCTTGAAAATGATTCAGACAACAAGAGAAACTCCATCTCTTCAACTTTTTCTTTGGAGCTGGAAAATTCTTGATCAAGGAAAATTCTCCTTCTTCTCTTTACACAAGAGATCTCAAGAACGTGAAAAGCAATATATAGACAAAAGATAACCATCTTATAATTTTAAGTATAAGAGTGAAATACAAAAAATTATAACAGTCTAGATATCTTTGAGACTTATCAATTCTGCTTTATTTAAGAAATACCAAGGGATTTATATATGAAAATTCAACATCTAACCCTTCTGTTGGCGCCTCAATAGATATACCAGCCATCCTCAATGAATTAGCCCTCAGAAGTCGTCCAAAAATAACGATTTACTTCATTCATCTATTCAGAATCCACCGACAACTAGAACATGATCCCTCCTGAGCTGAGTATCTGAAGATTGCTTCCTAATTTCTTCACTCAACCCCAGAGATTTAACCTTATTAATCTAGCAACTGGATTAGGTAATGGGACCTTTTACATATTAACAGCAGGTCATGTTACCTAAAAAGGTCAACCTGCAAGTTGGTACCAAAAGCGTGGTCAACTTTCAGCAAATAACATTAATCTTATAATCAATTGGTGACAAACTATAATCAATTCATAAAAGATTAATATTATCAATCATTAAATCAATGATTAAATAACCTGTAAAACTTTGTGCAATTGTCCCAAAAATGAACATGAGTAATTCAACGGGATCAAATCCTGATAAATCTAATATCCCATAAGAAATAACACCCAACAATAATTATTATATCATATTATAACTCCCACATCCACTATGGTAAATCACCCTCAGTGGAAAATGCAGATAATTTTATAACCAATTAAGCTGGGTTGTGTGGGCATACTGAAATTACAAAAGTCGCCAAATTGGTGAACAAAACACTTTAATATATTAGATTATATTTGAGATACAGTGGCTGATCACCGCTATTACTAAATCTTGCAGAGAATATGAACAGACATATACCTTTCTGACAAAAAAACCACTGTTAAAAAATTAAAAGTAAAGGCTATGCCAAGAACTACAGGCTCCGCCACAAGGCTGAAATCACAAATACACTATTCAGGAACCCCAGCGGAGACATACAAGTGGCTGTAGCAAACAGTATATGAGCCACAATAAAAAAGCCATGGAAGGGAGGGAAAAGAGATATTATTGAGAAGATGAACTGGCAGTGCAACTCTGCCAGCGGAAAAATTAATGAGAACTACCTGAGAATGGATAGTAATGCAGCTCTACTGAAGAAGTAAATAGGAGAGTAGACTCTAAGAAGACTGACTGGTAGTGCGACTCTTCTAGTATAGAAGAGATCTGAGAGAATCTCTGAGACAGGGTGGATGTGCAACTCTACCAATGATAAAAAGAGATTTATATAAGCGTATTATATATTTATTATATTATATTGAAAGATGGCAATTTTTATATCGCCTTCACGGTGCATCATTGGTACCTAATTTTTGTGCAACCCTTAACCTGATTTTATAACAATTAGAAACTTTCATTGCCAGAAACTCAATAGTGGTGCTCACTACAGGGTTTCCACTGATTCAACCCAGCAAAATGATTGAATTTCAGAGCCATAAAAGATTCATTTAGATCTTTAAGTAATCCACATTGCCTTTGTAAAAACCTCTGGGGGTTTCTGGACATTTTATACTAGAGAACCCATGGAGAACCCCAATGAGGAACCCCTCTTTACCATAGAAATACCTTTGTAACAAGGAGATATACCAATGGAAATTTATCTCATAACTTGCCCGGATCTGTAATATGCACAACAAGGGAAATAGCCTAATGCCACCCCTGAGAAACTTCACCACATTATGAAGTGGCTTCTTAAAGAGTATTACTAAATGAAAGTGATTCAGCTTAAAATTTCATGAGCATATTCTTCAACCAGTGGTACCAAGCTTAATGCTATGAATTATACATGGCTTACCTAGATTTCAGCACGACTGGCCTCACCAGATGCCATAGACCAAAGAAGAATATGCTATATCTCATTGAATATGTACAGCTATTTATTCTCCAGCTTTTGAAAGCACTGGCTCAACACAATACCAAAGTTTAGTGATCTGATGAGATCGCGCAAGCCCAGCAGAATGATAACTGACTACTTCTAAAATGCCTCAATAACTCATCTACAGAGGTCATAGAGGAAGTCTTTCAGGTACAAGGGCATCTTTCAGAAACCTTCAGCTGCATGAATCAGAGCATTCCCCAACTAAACCTAGAGCTCTTGCAAGATATGAGGAGCTCATGAACCATAGGGGTTTAATAATTGAATAGTCTTGGATGTTGGGAAGATACCCCAGTGGTAGAGTATGGACCCTCTACCACTGCCTCCCAAGTTCAATCCCAATAATGGACTTTGGGTAGGGGACAATTTTGACTGTGTTGGTTCTGCGCACCAATGCCTTGAACCAAGATAGCGAATATAGCAAAGGCGGTCCATGGAGTTCCTGGCCTATCATACACCGCGCATGTAGGTTTTCCAGGTTTTATCCTCCTTTCTCATTTTCTTCGCTTCTCTAATCAGTGCAGTATCATTCTCAGGTCAGCCCACCTCGAATAAAATTTAAATAGTCTTGGATGTTAATGCACTAAGTGTCAATACTGAACAGTTTATGTAAAAAATGACCTATAGGGTCATGGGGATTTACATCAAGGTGGCATGTCCTAGAGATTCCATTATGATCCTAGACCGCTGGATCACTGGGCAAGAATACTCTGTGGCAATTGACATCAGACAAGTACACAGGGGGCAGAGTACCTGACAATTATCAGATTCAGTGAAACCTTTTGTTGAAATCAATTTAGGATTGTCAGATTATAGGTGCACAAGCTATAAACACGCAAAAAGTAAAATACTGTTTAATGACATTGACCTTGTAAAAATTACAAAAACAAACCTTATTATCAATAATAGGGTTTTTATTGATCAAATAATTAAGAAAGCACTTAGATAATTAATACTTCCAATGGCTAGATGCTCCCTATAGTTAGCTTCTTATTTGTAAGTTGCTCTCAGGTTACAAGGAAAAGATCCCCTTCAGGTGACAATTACACTCATATATGCTCTTCACATTTTCAAAGTTCGCATTAGTGCAATTTATGACTACTAAAAAGCACTAAAGTTTGATATAATAGAGGCGTAATATCCAAATTAAGCCAGGAAAAGAAATTGATAAGGGCTTAATTTCCTTGAAAGTAATAACATGCCAAAATGCACTCATGACACTGGCAAATGGCCATAGTTATAATAGAACTTTATTACTAATTATCTTATGCTGGCGTGGGGCAATGTATTATAAATGATTAAAATAATAATAGGTGAAGTGAAAACTTAGGCCACGGGCTTTGGTGATAATAAATTGATGAAACAAAAGTTGTACTGGCAGGGATTAGGGACTTAATCTGCTCATGATTTCTAGCTTGTGAAGGCCCTCCAGAAGTTTTAAAGATATTAATTCAGTACAACTTTGGCAACTACCTATATTTGGGGTTTGAGGGTGAGAAATTAATAAGAACCAATTGAACACTCTATATAAACAATTAGTTAAAGTACAAGAATAAATAAATAGTTTATTACAGATGGTTGGTCAAACCAATTACAGCATTTCCAATACTTGACCAAAAGTCAGGGAACAAAGATGATTGGGGGTCAACTAAATCGTTGAAAGCTATTGACTGTTAGGCATCTTGCTGATGATATTTCTAATAAACTTAGTGTGCACTTGGTTAATTAGTGACTTTTAGTGAGATTCTTCAGAGTTTAGCCATCCTAAGTTGTCTTCTTGACTCAAAAAAGGCCTTTACACATGTGCTCCAGTTTGTCTGAACAAACCCATGAATATCATAATATAAACCTAACTCCCTTACAGAAAGTGGGGCAAACGACACCAGTATTTATTATCATGTTCCAGAGACCTTGCTTTTTGAGCCAGTGAAATAGAATATGCTGCAATTTTTACCTATATTAAAGTTTATGTCAGCTTCTCCAAGTATCTTGTAGGACTCATACTCTTTTGATTGATACATGAGTATAAAGTTGAGGGAAGTGCATGGTGCTTCCCATAAAGTAAGGCATCCAGGTAGTGCCCCATGTCCAAGTAAAAAGAGTATTATATGTGAAAACAGCGTAAGGCAAAAAAAGTTTCCAACTGGTTGTTTTAGCCATAAATAACTTCCATAGGATACCAATAAGGGTACCGTTTACTTGCTCTATGGTGCCGTTGGTCTCAGGATAATAGGATTTAAACATTACTTCTTTGCATACCTATCAAATCATTAAGAATAGAAATAGCCTGGAAAGTAAAGTTTAGTCTTTATATCTATCACCATAACTGCAAGAATTCATTCCAATAAATAAAAAGTTCCAGTATAAGCTTAGTGGTGGTTATATCACCCAGGTCCTTAACTGCTTTGGCCTTTATCCCACTTGGTGAGTAATCAAAGGCATATTTATATATCAAAATTGACCATAAATATTCGCCAAGGGCCCACAATTTCATTAGAGATGGTGTGCAAGGTTAAGTTGGGTATAACCAATTGATAGGAGGTGACTTTACAGCAAGGTGCGTCAGCTTGCCGTTCCTTACAACAGCTTAGGGTCTCATGAATGGGAAAATGTATTAATTTTTGTAATTAGGCTGTTCCAACAGCCCAAGCATCTTCTCAAAATGGGCATGCATCTTCGCCTTGTGGGTCAATAATATATCAGATTTTTCTGTTTGTTGAGATATTCAAAAATTGCAAAATATTAATGATTTATATAGTTTCCCTTTTTTTCAAACAGTGTTATTCCTTAAATTCTTTTAGAAGCACTGAACTTCTGATGGGTCATTGTCATATTTTGTGGGTTTGGCTTTGTAGAATAATTCATTTCCCATTTTTAGCTGCTAAGCTCAAAGTGGTCATTTGAGATAACCCATTGGCATTTTAAAAGTTTCATGCTGTGATAGTGCTGAGTTTTAAACAATAAGATTGCATTTCAAAGCCCTATCAGGCCAGCCACCCTTATGGCTCCTTTAGATTCTTTAACCAGAGAAGGGAGGCATAAGCAGCTACTACTGTGAAATTCACTCTGTAAATGTATACTTATAATTGTTTAAATGCGTAGGTGACTGCTAGGCACTCCTCCTCAGTTACTATATTCAGCTTATGAGCATCCAACTTTTAGCTGCAGTAAGCCACAGTATGCTCAATTACTTTTTAATCAAATTGAGATAACACTATAACTGCGGTGAGAGAAACGTACATCTGAAATATAAATGGTTTAACAAATTTAGGGTAAATCAGTAGTGGCGCTTGGGTGATGTAAAGCCTTAGTTTATCAAAGGCCAGCTGACAGTTCCCTGTCAACTCAAATTGTACACCATTCTTGAGAAGGATGAGATAATGGTTACCTATCCTGCTAAAAATCTTTTTAAATGGTGTTAATAAATTTTCCAAGGAACACTTAATTGTTGCGCTTACTACTAAACTGTATCACATGTATAATGGCTTCAACCATCACTGGAAGGGGAATAAGCAATGTTTATTAATGATGAACCCCAGAAATTTTGGATGTACTTAAAAAGATGTACTTATGTGAGTTAATTTAAGATCACCCTTGATGAGGTTAAAAACTTCAAATTAATGAAGATGTTAAGCAAACAATCTAGGTGAAAAGTTGATATCATCTGTATAAACTAGAATACAAGAAATTTATAAATATAAAGTATTCTATCCATACCCTCTGAAAAGTCTTTGGGGCATTGCATAACCACTTCGGCATTCTAGTAGGTTGGTAGAGGCCCTAAGCCATAATCATGGCGTTTTTTCATGATCCTTTTTTGGTAGCTGTTGGTGATTTATAACAGGCTATAGTTTTCAACCATGTTCCAATATTAATGCTCTAATTGATCAGTTATGAATGCTAGTTTTATTGATGCAGGGATAAATATCAATTTTAAAAAATAGTTTAGATGACTTTAAGGCTGATAAGGATGAAGCTCCAAATTAGCATTTGATCAATCAGATCTATTTTTATGATTTTTAGGCTTCTAGTAAGGAAGCTTTATTTACAACTATGCCGGTTGAGGTAACAATTATGGCGTATTTGATTAGACTTTCATGAGTTATTATGCAAAATCCTCATTAGCCTTTAGTTTACCAGATTTTAGGGCCCAATTGCCACAACTTTAGTATAGAGTTAAGTAATTTCCAACCATTAGATGTCAGATGCTGCAGATCAATGAATAGTAGTAAGCTTATTATCCAACAACCAATGCCAAGGACTTTATAGGTGGACATTTAATTGCCACTTATTGCCTAGGTTTAAATAATTACAAGTGATTGAAGCTGAGGATAATTAAATTAATTGTTATAGTGAATGATGTTAATTTTTTTTTGATAGGTGGGCATTAAATTTTCACGAATCACCTATGTATATATAAAATTTTATCATTAATAAAGTTACCTTGTTCTTAGGCTTACTAAATTTTTACTAGCATTATCTTGGGTTTTTGTATGCAACAATTGGCAAAATATCCTAAAAACAAGTTCCTAGTTTAAAACTCTCACTTTTTGTTTGATCACTTATTTGATAGAAATTAAATTTTTTTAAAGTCTTTACTCCAAACTTCCTCTTGTCCATGTCAAAACCTAGCCTATGGTGACATGATTGACGCCTGCTGCCATTGCATGAGGAAGCGGTGTGCTGCCTTCTGACTTTTTTGGCCACCGCCAAAATGCCCCTGGGCTGGATCAGATGGCCCACAAATAAGTCAAATTGCTACATTCCGCCTTATGACCTAGCCCACCACCTTGCACCCTCCCAGGCGGTGCTCAGAAGCCCCCTGGTGCTTTTTGGAGAAACCTGCATTTCAGCCTTTGGGTCAAGTGTAAAAACCTCTTTCTATATGCAAGTGCAGCAATCATTAAGATGGCCACAGTGGTATACAAACCGCCAGTTTTATAGACTTACTTAAGGAGTACTTTAATCTTAGCTTCTCATGTGAGCCCATGCTATGGCGACAGCTCAGCCGCTATAATTTCTAAAAACACCAATTTAAACTATCTAAACTCGCTTGCCAGATGAGGACACACTGATGGTCCAGTTTATCAGATTGCCTTCCCACCTCTCTCCTGAACGCCTCTGCCATGAGCTTACGGAGGGCTTGGCTGCCTACAGCGCCACCCTTTGCTGCAGTTTATGGTTCCAAATGGCACTAATCATCTTACTGGGCCACACACATTTGTGACGATTCACCCATTCTGTTGTGACACCCACCTCATGATACCACCCGCGCTATGATCAGATTAGCCCCTGATCATCCCTTCTGGGCACACGTCAAAGATGGTTACTCCATTATCTCATTTGCTTTTATCTCAACCACTCAAAGCACAAGTCTTCAGCACTTTCCACCTAAGTTGCTTCAGTCACTCCTCCCTCTAGTGTAAACCCCAACTCTAATTTTACTAAATTAATTGCTAAGGGATCAATCTCCCTCTCCCACCCTTGACTGCCACAGGTGCTGCTCCTACCGCTTTGCCCTATCAAGTCTCAAATTCCCAGCCCACTCCTGAGAAGATGATGGCTCATGCGCTGGCAGAATTGCCATGGTCCACCATGTGCAGCCAATAAGCAGCCGCCACCCCACCAACCCCTGTCGCTGGCCTACAACTGATCATGTCAAATCCTTTCAAGCCTCTCAAATGGATTGATGCCACAGATTTCTTCATGGAATTAAGCCTGACTTCGACTGGGAAGAGACCTCCTATCAACACCCCAATTCTACTCCCCACCGCCATTTCTGTCCTCAAAGTGGTGTCCCTGTTCACAAAACAATTCACCAAAAAGATAGCAAAGCAGCCACTTCCACCAACTCCCTCTTTCGCCAAGCCCTCCACATAGTGGCCAAGCCACTTTCTAAAGGCTTACATATTCCTAACTTCCCTATAGATTTCCTTGAGGACGCAAAATTCATTATCAATGGAATAGCTTTTGAAGCTGGCCATGTGTGCGTCAATGAGGAGAGATCCTTGCTCTATGACACCATCTACCCCCAAACCCATCAATTAATTAATTCCTTCATTTGTGAATTCAACCCAATTAATTTTGCTAAATTTCAACTCACCCAATACATTGAGGTGATGCACACCGCTGACCTCATCAATAAATAGAACCCTCATCTTTTTCTCCTTCTGCTGAAAACTGCTGATGCTCCTACCCCCTTTTATATGCCTTTTACCACCACCTGAAGCTGGCGCCAGATGAAAATTCTCTTAACCCCTTCTGTCATGTTTACATGAATTAATTGAGGGTACTAACATCAAAGACAAGGATGGGTGACAGGAGGTCCAAAGGTCAAGTTGCAGGTCCTTTCTGACCTAAAGCGCACCTTGGATGAAAGCTAGAGCACAGGCCAGATATTCCCATGTTGGTTCAGGTGAGGCGCTTAACGCCCAGCCCCTTGTTTTGCCTCTTGTATTATAATGGACGAGCTATCTATTAAATGACAATGGCTCAATTTGATTAATCAGTGAAGGGGAGCTTGAAACTTGTTCAGTTTACAAAATTTCCAACTTGGGTTAGCTTTGACTTCAATCAATTATTTGAGTTCAGACAATTTTGAAGTATAGCAACCTTTGGATGGAAGTGTGAAATTATTGGTGCACCTCAATTTAGCACCACTTTCCCTGATGGATGATTTCCCCAATTTTGTTTGAATATGATCCTTTGATACCAACTTTCCTTGTTATTTGTCTTCTCTTCAATAAATCCTTAGTCAGTATTACGATTTTTCTTATGTTAACTTGGGCAAACCTGTGCATGGACCTCTCTGAGGAGGTCTCACATCAGATTAGCTAATTTATTTGTTTTAAAATTATTACAGCCTCAAGTAAACTACTGGTCCGCCCAGGTTCCCTCCAAACCAGATCGCCCGTGAACTCTAGACCTGTTCAAAGCTTGTTTATGCACTGCCCTTTGGGGCACAGCCAAGTTTTGCTGATTATTTAATACCTATTTGCTTGTACCTTGCTAATCACCCTCGCCCTATGTCCCTTTAGCTCAAGCACCCTCTGCGTGGCTATCTTTATTTTAATACTGACGGCTAGTTCCCTTGCATTGGTCTAGTGCACCGTGCACCACCATGCTGAGAACTGGAGAGCTATAGACACTCTCCTGACACTATACAACCTTTTACTTTACCTTAAATGCATACACCTTTCTGTGTGGGACTTTCACAAAGTGCAAATGGGGTGCGCCAGCTGTTGGCCATGGCTGCGGCGGGGCTTACCTCCATTTTCTCATTTTACTGATGGTTGGAACATCTCTGCGTTATACTTGCTGCCTCCAACTTGTAAGTACCCACCCTTCTTACTTGTACATGGTAGATATGGTCGCTTTACAATCTGAGAGTTATGATTCCCCAACTTTCCACTGAATGATATAAAATTGACATAAATAAACTGGTTTTTATTTGGCACTGCATTTGGACAGTGCAAGAGGTATTATCAACAGAGGGCCTGGTGGTGATGGCCTTGGATAATGTCATACAACCTCTCACCAAAATGGTTATGGTGTCATTTTGCAGCACAAAACGCGTTTTATAATAATATTTCCATATATACAACTGTTTCATATATCTACTCTTATGGCTCAGATATGGAACCCATTACAGTGTATCAAATCACCCCAGAAAACCCACGTTTGACCTCAACAATGATCCGCAGAACCCAGGAGGTGGAGAAGGATTTATTATTACAATATAACAACGTTTATGCAATTACTGAAGATATGGTGGGATATGTGACCTTAGTAGTAAGAGTGGCCAAATATCCCTCTCCATTCTATGATGCAGACATGTACCCTGTGATATGCTAGTCCCTGGAGAAGATTTTTGTGGTGAAGTGTTGGTGTTTTCTATTATAGATAAAGATTATTTAGGATATTTTTTATCGACTGCTACTCTTTCATCACCTCTACAAAAATCCGCATAACTATTTTGGTGGATACTGGAGCCTCTGAGAATTTTATTGACCAAGACCTAGCCGACTTCTTTGAGCTAAGTTACTTGCCAGTTGGTATGATTTGAGGAGGGGTTTCACAAGGTATTCCCACGCTGAAACTTTGGGGCTAGTGGATTATCAAGTTGGTAAATATCATTTGTCTGACCACTTCTAAGCTATCAAAAACCTCTTGTACCCCATCATTTTGGGTGTAGAGTGGTGGCGAAAGTTTGACATAAGAACCAACTTGAAAGAAAATACCCTATCCTTAACTTTGAAGGAGAGTCATGAGTTAGTTGTCCCTTTTTCTGAAGCAAACTTTTAGGGCGATTTGCCCCATTTACCCAACAACTACACATTCAGTCTTTCTCCGTTGCTGAACCCTCTTTGAATATTCACTTACCTCCCTGTTTGTAGGGGTTAAAATCTTCGTTTGATGCAGCTTCAGCCAATGTACTACCAGCTCACCCAGAGTTTGATTGCAAGTTCAAGCTCACCATTAATCTGGTGCATATATCTTCCCCGATTTATCCATAAACTGTATGGGAGGAAATGGCTTTAGATGTTTGGGTTAAGGAGCAATTAGCCAAAGGCGCGATTTTTCAGCGAACCTCCCTTGTATGTTCCCCACTTCTCTTTGTAGAAAAGGCTGATGGTACCTTATAACCATGCGTTGATTATAAGAATCTCAACAACGTCACAGTACAAGACTTGCTTCCCATCCCACTGGACTCACAGATTGCACGCTATGTGGAGTTTTTGAGAGTCTTCTTCAAGTTGGATTGTTTAAATGCTTTCAATCAGATCCATATCTAGAAAGACCAGGAGTGGCAGACTGCATTCTATACCAGAAAAGGGAATTTCCAATTTTGGGTTATGCCCTTTGGGCTTAAAAATGCCCCTGCTATCTTTCAACGCCATATTGATGCGGCTTTGGGGGACCTGGTGAGACATGCGTGGTAGCTTACATGGAAAATATTCTGGTATTCCCCCTGACAATGAGTCCCATTAAGTACATCTTTGTCAGGTGGTGGAGCGTTTGAGGGCAGCTGACCTTACATTAAAAATAAGTAAATGTGAATTCTTCAAGTCCCAGGTCACCATCCTGGGCAACGTCATGTTTGACCAAGGGCACATGATAACTCCAGATGAGGAGAAAGCGATTAATGAGTGGCACAACAACTTCAGTTTAGGAATTGAGGAGTTTTTGGGGACGTGTACATTCCTTAAGAAATTCACACCGAATCTTTCTGAAGTTGTGGCGCCTTTGTATATGGCAAGTGGGGCAAAAGTGCTCCAGTAGTGGTCCCTAACTTTTCAGGATGCCTTCCAAGCGGTAAAGTGTACTTTGCTGTTTACATCCATTTTTTCGCTATGTTGAACCCAATAAAGAGTTCATTGATGCTTTAGATGCCTCCAACATTGCCATAGCAGAGGCCCTATTACAAGTAGGCGAAGATGGAATAGATCATCTGGTGGGATAATTTTCCGCGATGTTTCTACCAGAATTAAACTACACCATATATGATAAAGAGTTATTAGCTGTGGTTGAGGTGCTGACCTATTGGCATCATCACTCGCATGGCTCATCCCAACCTTTCCACGTATATACAGATCACTGTGCCTTACTGTACTACCACACACCTCATGTCTTAACCCAACGGCATACCCGCTGGCATGAGACTCTAGCCTAATTTGCGTTTTCTTATGAGTTTACTAATTTCAAGGAGAATGGTTTGGCAGATTCTTTGAGCTGCAACCCTGCACTAGCTCCCAACCTCAAGTAGGTTGAGGTGCATAATACACACTTGATAATTCCACTGGCTAAATTGTGTCTCAGCTTCCCTCCCCTTGGCCTATGGCCAGCACTCGCTCCTCTTGAATATGTGAAGGAATATGGTATGTTCAGAAAGGTAGTATTTTCTCAGCCTTTTTTCAGCTAAATACGCTATGGTCCTTGC
>JAKSZP010011536.1:0-14382 GCA_022478985.1 Massospora cicadina | reverse complement strand
CAAACTGTACAACTTCATGACCCCAATGTTGGATGACGACGTACCTTTGCTCAAAAGTGTTCAGTTTTTGCGCCATCTAGCCATATACTTCCCTCCACTCAATACAGAGTAGGGCCCTTCTTCTACCATCTCCAACCATCTTAACTACGGAATTTTCCTATCAAGTTCAGATTATGCCAAGTTACATCCAGCAGTTAAATGTCCTCTCATACCTGCTTATTGCCAACAGCCTAACTACGCCCTGGGCCTAATTATGCTGACTGTCAGCAGTCATTCTATTGACCTGCCCTATCTACACTAATCACCTTCAGTCCAACTTTCTGCGTGGGCCAACTTACAATAATCTAGGACGCAGGCCCTATGTGGTAAATTGTTTTGAATGCAATCGCCCTTGTCACCTGGAATGAGGTTTCCCCAATTGATGGGTCCATTACATACAGTAGGATCAATGCTACCAGGGAAATGTCATGGCGGTGTAGATATGGGACTATTTACCTCCACTAACTTAAATTCAAACGCCCACCCGAATATACTGAAGTATATGCAGCAGAAGTCCCCCAATACAAGGATACATTCCTATATCAGCAGCTGGAATGAGGGATTAAATGTACTGATTTAAGCACAAGCCAAGAACATGATAGACGAAGGATTCTGGGGCACCCAAAGACATACATATTGTCAGGATTCCTACCTGAACGGCAGATTCAGATATGTCAGATGACGGGAATTGATCCTGAACTAATCAAAAAGCCCAAACTTCTGTTAGAGATAATCCCTGATGAAAGTTGACAACTATCAAAGTTGGAGATCAATCCCAATTTGACCAAAAAGCCCAAACTTCTGTCAGGCATCATCCCTAACGAAAGTTGACTATTATTGAAATTGGTGATCAACCCCAACTGATACAGCTGAATCATGCTCCCTCAGAGCCACCCAAGCTCAGTGCTCAAACCCAAGCCATGAGACGAGCTTAAATAACTCAACTGAGATAATTGGGCTTCTATCAAATCCCCAATTGATTTAATTTATTAGATATAGGTTTGGGAGGCTTAATTTTCCCCAAACACCTCCCTGATTACCCATATATAGCTGTTGTTAAGTTAATAAACTTTACACTGGTTCTCCCTTTTTTCAATTTTAAGTAAAAATTGTATCTATTTGGATTTTACCACACCAGACTTATTATCTGGATTAAAAAGACTTCTTGACCAACAGAAGTAACCTAGATAATTATTAACACCCTCAGACTTTGGATCATCTGGTCTATAAATAACATTAAGATCTGTGGTATCAACCCATGATCTCAAAAAAACTGGTGCTCCCTGCCAGGTTGAACCCCAAGTTTTTAGTAAAAATTATAAAAAGATAAAACAAGAGCAAACGTGATAATACATATTCTGTTTCAGAAAACTCCTCAGATCATGAAGCCGCCCATCTAAGCGATTGGGAAATAAACATGAATGTCATTGGTACCACAACCAACCGCAATATCTTCCCCTTTCTATGGAAGTAACCCTCCATGCTCCATCCATCAGACAATACATCTTAAAACTATCTGAATTTGCTGAAGCTCTCCAGCTCCTTTTATCTGGGGCTTTTGTCCCTGGGGCTGAGCCAATAGAAGAAGAGCTCTTGCATGCCAGCTCCTATGATGAACTTAGCTCAAAATTCTTCACTCAATATAGAACAAGTTGGAGTGGGACGTACGGAATGCTATCTGCGTCACTTTGTCCATCCTAATTTATACCATTTACTTCAAGTAGCAGGGTTGCATCATCAAGAATTACTTCGCCACTTGCAGCTATCTGAGACCATACAATCAAAGCTCATCCAACTCTACCAATACGCCCCCCAGTTCAGCAATGAAAACTGAACTGCAATTGTGGAAAATTGGCAGTTTATTAATTAAATACAAGATGTGCTCACCCGCTTGAATAAATGAGTCATGAGTTACGTTCAGATGGAACTCACAATTTGTTTTAGTCAACTAGAGGTTGTTATCCATAAGCAAGTCATAGATAATACCCATGAAGTATGCTCCAAATTTTAATAACTTTATCACTATGTCAATGAATGCCTCCAAACCTTGGAGGAAATGATCTACGAATTAAGTGAAGGACAAAATAGTTTCTATAACTCTAGGTTTCAAGGAGGGCCTGGTGAGCGTGGACCTCCCAGTCATGATGAACGTGAAGGTGAATGAGGACCTCCTGGTCATGATGGACAAGATGGAGGAAGGGGACCCTCTGGGCCCAGAGGTCCTCCAGGACCCAGTGGTGACCCCAGAATCCCTGAAAAACGTCTCCAGGCATTAATTCAACAAATAAAAAATCCTGATATCTAATTAGGACACATCGCCCAAGGAGCCCAACTTACTCAGGAAGTAGTTCCCCTTTCTCTCAAAGTTTCTTTACCTGTTCATCACAAACGCCTCAGGACATTGGCAACCCCGCCTGATTTGGTACATGGATTAGAGCAAAGAGTGCTCACCACTGAACATCAACTCGACCTCTAACCCACCAATACCACTTTAAAAAAAGTATGCCAATTAACCCAATTCATCACCATAAAATTGGCTCTTAGTGCCACCTCATGAACGAGTAGACTTAATAGCTGAAGATTTTAACAAGCTATGAAGACAAGTAGATGCACTTCAACCTCACTAGTATATCCAAGATACCACCTCTTTATCAAAAAGTGCTGTCCCTGTATCAGTTCATGTCATTTTTCCTCAAACCCCCCCAAGTGGTACTTTTAAATCTTCATTCAAAGAAAAATATGCCCTTGGTAAGGAAGTATTTTCTCTTTCTTATATTGCTATGAAAGCTCTATGGAGGAAGCAACTGACCATCAACGTCTTAAACACTTGACTATTTGTCTTACCAGTATGGCTCAAGACATTATGGTCCCTCATATGATGCATTGTTGTACTTGGACTGATGCCAAGTCTACCTTGCTTCATGAATTCTGGAGTAACATAACCTTAACCAACCAAAAACAGACCTTTATGGGTATCAGCCTTTATTGGGGGAAACTAACAGCGAATTCACCCACCGTTTTTACCTTGAAGCACAAACGCTGGTTGCAGGGATTCATCTTATATCAGATGATTCCATCACTGCTGCGTTTTTGGCAAAAAAAAACACGCCTAATATCTTACTTTATCTTAAAGCGTGAAGTCTAGCTTAACATCTCTCCTCCATATTAAAGAGGCCATACTGGAAATTCCAGCTGAACTACATAAACTCGTTGGGCCTCCTAAGTTTAACACCAATAAGCCCCAGCCCAAAGTATTTGCTGTTATACCCCCTATCAGCACTACAGTTCTCTTGACTGGCGCCAAGGTTTGAGGTGGCTCGAAGCTGGAAAATTGGAAGTGAGCAATGAAGAGGAAACAGAAAAATTAAGGTTAGTTTACCAAATGATTTATTAATTCAAAATGCTTCAATATTTACAGGGTGCGTGGGAACTCGATGCCTTTGGGATCTTTGGGTCCTCATCCAATCAGGATCTTTAGTTACCTTCTGGAAAGGCCTCCTTGAGGGCGTCCTCAAAGGATATTGTTGTTCACCTGACTGAGAAGGTGGAAAGCCCGCTCCATGTGACTCAGTACTAGGTAAGGTCGATCCAGAAAAAGTTGTCTTGGCTGGAATCGATGATTGACTCGGTATGGCAGGATTCAGAAGATGGAAATTTGAGATGATTTTTATCTCAAATCCCGACAAGGCCCCCTTCAAGATCCTGTTGGAGGGGGAAGTATGGATGGAGGAACTGACCATGCACTCAGTTTACAACAGTCCCTTGCTTGGTATTGGCAATGGAGTATTCATACTTATCCTTGTGTATCACTTTGTAGGGCCCAGACCACAGTACATTGAGCTTGTTCTGTCAGCCTCCCGGTCAATGATGATAAAAGAGAATGAGGTCACCTAGTTAAAATTTTGGTAAGGAGGGTCATCCAAGATTCTATTGGGATGTCTCTCTTCCAGTGGTGATAACAATGTCTTGAGTGGCTTGGGCTTGGAGCCGGACAATTTCATCGGCAAGGGCCCTCATATTTAAATTGGCATTCTCAGGAGTGGAGGCTTTGAACAGGGGCTGGACGCTACTGGGTAGTCGTGGGGCCCGCCCATACAGGGCTTCAAATGGAGACATTTTAATAACACAGTGGTAGCTTACTTGGTATGCAAGCAGGGCGCTGGGCAAATAGTGGTTCCAGCAGCCAGGATCTGAGGCATCCAACTTCCGCAGGATGGAGACGAGAGTTCTGTTAGCCCTTTCCACCACCCCATTAGTAGAAGGGTGGCAGGGAGCAGCGAAACTCTGGGTGGTTCCAAATAATGAAGTTAGTTCCTGTATTACCTGGGAAGTGAAGTTCAAACCATTGTCCGAGAGCAAGGTCTGAGGGCACCCATGCTGGGTGAAAATGGAGCGAACAAGGAACAAGGTGGTAGCCTTGGCCGTGGCCACAGGAACTGAGATTGCCTCGACCCACTTAGTCAGATGGTCTATGGCAAGAATAATATACTTGTGACCATGCAGACCAGTGGGGAGGGGACCCACCACATCGATACTAATGACATTGAAGGGCTTGGTTGGCGCAACGATGGAGTGCTGATATCAAGGGTTGGCCCAGTCTTGGGATCGGCAGGTCATGCAGGCTTCCAAAACCTCTTGGATAGTTTCGACCATTTGGTCCTAGTAGCAGTGCAACTTCAGCCACTCATAGGTCTTCTTGACCGCACCATGCCCCACAGTAGAGTGGCCTTCCAGGATGATATCATTACAATAGGAGGGTCGGATAAAGGGAAGCCACTTCTTGTTGACTCTCTTGTAGAGTAACCCATCCTTGATCTAAGTGTCTTGAGTCATCCGGCGGAGTTTGGCTTGGACCTGGGGGGATTCCAGCTCCCAACATTCAGGCTGCCCTATTAAGTCATAGAGCTGATCCTCCTCTAGGTCAGGACTGCTAATACCAGCATCTGGGAGAGTCCATCAGCATTCTGGTGAATAGCACTGGCGCGACGGACAATGGTGAAGTCATAGCTTTGTAGTCATAGGGCCCACCTGGCCAGCCGTCCATCAGGGTTTTTCATTTGCTGCAGCCATCGAAGGGAAGAATGGTCAGTAATGATAGTAAAATGGGTGCCGTAGAGGTAGGGCTGAAAATGCCTTGATGGCTAAAAGTACGGCTAGGCATTCCCTCTCAGTAACGCTGTAGTTTCATTCAGCCTTGCTTAGGGTTTTGATAAAATAAGCTATGGGATGGTCAACCTGGTTCTCATCATGCTGAGACAGGATAGCCCCCACAGTGACATCACTAGCATCTGTGAACAGCAAGAAGGGCTTGTCAAAATGGGGATGAACTAGAACAGGTTTAGTACATAAAGCCATATGTAGGGTGTTGAAGGCCTGTTCCTGTTCAGGTTGCTAGTTGAATGGGACATTTTTTTGTAGGAGGTAGAACAACGGCTCAGCCAGGTCAGTAAACCGAGGGATGAACTGATGGTAATAGCCCACCATACCTAGGAAGACTTGAATATCTCGTAGCCTTTGGGGGTGTGACATCTTCTCTATAGCATCGACCTTGTTGGGGATAGGTTGAATGCCACGCTTGGAGACCTTATGGCCTAGAAACTCTAGCTCAGGATGGAAGAAGGAGCACTTCGAGAGCTTCAGCTTGATGGAGGCCTTCCGGAGACGTTCAAAGAATTCTCTAAGGTGGTCAACATGTCCGTTAAAAGTTCGCGAAAAAATGGTGATGTCATCTAGGTAGACCAGGACACAGGAGAGCTTCAGGTCCCCAAGGATCCCGTCCATGGCGCGCTGGAACGTGGTTGGGGCATTACAAAGGCCTTGGGGCATCCTGGTAGGCTCAAACAGCCCTTCGTGGGCGATTAGAGCACACCTAGCTCAGTCTTTGGGAGTGAGCTCGACCTTCCAGTACCCACTGGCGATGTCCATGGCGGAGAAGTACTGGGAACCTGCAAGCAGTTGGAGCGAGTAATCGATATGGGGGCAGAGGATAGCTGTCCTTCTTGGTGATGGAGTTGAGTTGTTGATAGTCCATCACCACCCGGTGCTTGCCATCCTTCTTTCGGACCAGCAACAGCGGGGAGGACCAAGGACTATGTGAGGGAACCAAGAGCCCCACATCGAGCAGCTGTTTGAGTTCTACCGTGACCTGGGCCTCTTCAACCTTGCTCTTGTGGTAAGGCTGAAACTGAAATGGGGGCATCCCCAGTTTATACATGGTGGAGGACTCCGTTCATCCTTCCAAAATTGTAGGTTGAAGTGGAGAATAGATCTGAGTATTCCTCCAGGAGCTCCTGAACCTTAAGTCGCTGTTCATCAGAGAGGTCCTTTCCTATGTTAGCATCAACCAAGTTAATCAATGATGGTGACTTCAAGCCAAGGTCCCTTAATTCCCCAAAGCTTTGGACATCAGCAACAGCCCCACATTGGTAACAGGTGAACATATACGGCAGGTTAGATAGGTCCTATAACTTTTGGTTTGTCAGTCAGGTTGGCTAGTACACTGATATCAACCCAGCGTACGCTGGATCAAGGATTCTGGGGAAGGTCAGCACTTCCTTGGGAGATGGGTTATCCAGACCTTGGACCTCCAGTATTTACCCCGAGGGAATGTTAATGTAGACTTGGGTGTCAACAATGACCTGGGATTTTGGGGGCACGGTAGTGGTCTGGGGCAAGTAAATCAGCATCCCCTCGGATCCATCCACAGCAGGAGGGGGTAGCCAGACTCGAGAGCCCCAGATGTGGTACTCAAGCTGATTGATTCATCCTTTGGTCTCCAGTAGGCAGGCTTGGGCCTTGACATCCACCCTAGAGTCATGGGCAGATTCAAAAACCAGAGGGACTCGGTGTCCTAGAAGGGAGAGGAAACCACCGCCATAGTGGATAACAGCCGAATAGTCTCAAAGAAACTGGGTTCCAAGGAGTAGATCAAAGCTGTTGTTGTCTAAAGTGACGGCAGTTGTATCCAAAGCGAGCTTTCCGAACCAAATTGGGAGGGAAGAATAGGCCCCTATGGATTGGGTGCACTCGGGGCCAGCATGCCATACTCCATATAGTGCGGCATGTCAGGGGCAACCTTGATGCATTTCATCAGCTTGAAGAGATAATGTTCACGGGGGAGCCACTGTCAATTATGGCATAAACTGGAATCTTGTGGACCTGGATGGTGACTTGGGTGACCAAACTTCCAAACTGAGGCGGCAACATAAGGAACATAGGAGAATCATCAGAAAAAGAGTAAGCAGTATCAATGTCTTTATTGTCATTAGATACTGTGGCTACTTCTTTGGAGTAAACGGCTTCTGGTTGGTGCGTAGGGGTTATTTGAGGCTGGACAGGGGTTTCAACATGGAGCGCCTCATCCTTCATGCTGACTGCCCTTTTCCCACCTCTTCAGCTAGACATTTCCAACAAGTTTTGGCGCTATGTCTAAAGCCATTGCAATAGGTGTACCGCGGTTGAGGGTTTTTTTGATTCTCAACTACATAACCCTAGGGCGGTTAGAGGGACCTGCGGGTGCGGCTTTAGAGTTTAGGATCGTGGCAGGGATCTCGTTGAGGGCCTCCTTGATCTCTATGATACAAGTGAACCCATTCTTCTGCCCGATCATGTGCATCTGGACCTCAGAATAGGACCCCAAGGAGGAGATGATGGTGGTAATGGCGTCATCCAGTGTGATATGGCTTGTCGTAACCAAAGGTTGAACCTGAGCGTAGAACTGGTTCGCAAACTCCATAGGGCATTCTCCTTTGTTAAGTCGAATGCCCATGAACGCTTGATTCTGGTTGGCCAAGGCTTGGTTACTGCCAAACTCTTGGATCAGGGCAGTGCGGACTTGTTCCCAGGTGTTACACTCCTTCATATGGGGAGTCATAATTTCCTGGGCGGTACTGTCTAGGCATGAGTGGATGTGCTTCAACTTTTATCGGTCAGTGGCCTCCTCCATGGAACTTTCATAAGCATACAAGAAGGAGGCAATGCTCTCCTGCCCGGGGGTGAACTTCTCCTTGAAGCTAGATTTAAAGTTAGTGACAATAGGAGTAGAGAGGGTGTTAACGCCTGGGATAGGTGTCAGCTCCAAGATCTCCGTTTCTGCATACTCTCATGGAGCCCTTTGGTCTAGCCGCCTCCGCAACCCTTCTAAATCTTCTTGGATATATTCCCAGTTTTGACTGAGGGTGGAAGCGGACGCCTTGCTAGCAACCTGCTCCTTTAAGGACAGAATTTCGGCGTTCTGTAGTTGGAGCTGGTTTTTAATGGTGGCCAACTGGGTTTTGAACCTGTGACATGTCATTTCTAGCTGGGAGATGTGAGCATCGGTGAGCCTCATGAAAGCGCTGAGATTATCCATCTCATCCGATAGCGCTTTGATGGAGACCCTGAGGTTGAGTGGAACACCGTCCATTCGAAGCTTGCATCCTAAGGCCACCTGTTGGATCTGGTCCCTCAGGGCGGCCAGAGCAGTTATTACATCCTTTCGCCAGGGGTCTTCAGGTTTGCCCAAGGTGGGGGGGGGGGGCCAGAAGGCCCTTGGGGCCCATGAAGCCCTTCAGGTCCTGCTGGTCCCTGGCGCCCCTCAAGACCTTCTGGCCCCCTAGGCCCTTCTGGTCCGGCAGCCGCGGGGGAGTGGTCATGAGAGGCCAGCTCCCAGTAGCACTGCTGTAGGGATCATAGAAATTCTTCCACTTGTTGCAATTGTTGGGTCCACGTTGCTTCAAAATGCTGGGCATTTTGGCGAAACTGCTCCTTGAGGTAGCCGGAAATGCCGCTATCTATTACCACTAGTTGGTCGCAGATTTCATTAATTAGCTGACAGTTATTGAGGATAGCTTCACGATTGTCATGCACAAAGGAGGAGGCCGCGTCGAAGAAGTCAACCATATATGAATGTAAATTTTGGGTGAGCCCTAGGTGCTGGGAGACCTCCTGATGGTGTAATCCTACGAGCTGGAGGAGGTGATGAATTGCAGGATGAACGAAATTACGAAGGTAGCGATCAGGTCCCAAGGTAAGCTCCCCAGCAGGTAATGCAGCTGAGGAGTATAAGTCTTGCATCATGGATGGCACAGCGGAAGCGCGGGAGCGGCTGGAGCAGACACCCTTAGCATAGATGCTGAGGATTAGTTGTTCAATGACATTGTGAGAATGTTTAAGCAGAAGTTGGTATTGGCCCCCATCTAAGGAGGGCAGCGAAAATTGGAAAGTGGTGCAGAATTTGAACCTTTCTGGCTGTGAGGGCGGTGTTGCAAATTGGGAAGAACTAACCCATTAAGAAACGCTCCTTGATTGACCAGTTGCTTGGTCTTCAGGGTTGCTATTGGTTTCCATCTTGTGATTGACATTTTCACTGGGTCAGCTCAGAGCCCCCTGTAGTGAGCACCACTTGTCGGCACTACAGTTCTCTTGACTGGCGCCAAGGTTTGAGGTGGCTCAAAGCTGGAAAATTGGAAGTGAGCAATGAAGATGAAACAGAAAAATAAGGTTAGTTTACTGAATGATTTATTAATTTAAAATGCTTCAATATTTATAGGGTGCGTGGGAACTCGATGCCTTTGGGATCTTTGGGTCCTCATCTGATCAGGATCTTTAGTTACCTTCCAGAAAGGCCTCCTTGAGGGCGTCCTTAATGGATATTGTTGTTCACCTGACTGAGAAGGTGGAAAGCCCGCTTCATGTGACTCAGTACTAGGTAAGGTCGATCCAGAAAAAGTTTTATCTTGTCTGGAATCGATGATTGACTTGGTATGGCCAGATTCAGAAGATGGAAATTTGAGACAATTTTTATCTCGAATCCCAACACCCCCTGAGTCGCCTACACCTGAATTATACTGCACTTATTGCAGAAGAAACAACTACACTGTAGCTGACTGCCGCATCCTTCAACTTAAGTTGGCAAAAGATCAGTCAGTATAGGGTAAGAGACTCCCTATGCTGATGGAAAACAAGTGCCTCAAGACCCTTGTTATAGTTCTAGCTGTATCCCCAGTACTTCCTGTTATTTTGTATTAGCTGCCCAGCCAGAAGTGGAAGTCACTCTGTTTATCCAAGGGATTAAAAACCTCCAACTTTCTTACTTTTATTTTGGTCATTTACCCAAACAAATTTTGGTGGTCAGCTTTTCTATAGAAATCCAAGCCTTATGCAGATAAAACTTTTAAACACAAACAACCACAAGCTTGCCCACAGCAGAATCTTCCGCTTGCTTCACTTCAAAAACTTAATGCAGATTATTATCTATTAACTCTCAATTTAGATCATCAGTGGTTCAAATTAAAGTAGTAGTACATAAGGTTAAAGTCCTGATAATTAACTCTGGTTCTCCAGTTAATGTTATTTTCTCCCAGCTTATCCAAAAGATTAAAATGGCTCCAGATTTGATTCATGAAGCTGAATATGGGACCACAGTCAGTAAACTAAGGCGATAGGATCCTATTCCGCTTTACCCCTTCATTTTGGGAAGTTATTAATTACTGCCTCCGCTGTTGCATTAGAAAATGATAACTATTAATTGCTTATTATGGTCCAACTTATGCAGGAGTTTAACTGCATAATCAAGCACAAGGAAAAATACCTATCCCTACTAGGGTATAAGATTTCATTAATATTTATACTCCCTGTCAAAAATAAAGGAGACCCCAAAAATGGACATGCCTCTTTGAATACACATCCTCCATTTGTAAAATTAAGTACCAAGTCTTAGGGGAAAAACTAAGTTACCCCTGGAGGCTGTGGATGCTGAAGAGTTGATCCCTCTGTATACCCTCATTATGTTACAATACCCGTGGCCCGCAAGTTATTGTAGATGTAAAGATCCAGATTCTTACCCCTCCTGATCAAATTTTGGAGCTTAGCGAACACCCAAAATTTTTCCATTAAGGAGGTGTTGACCTGCCCAGGGATTTTGGATTCGCCTATGGGAAATCTATCTCTATTCTATTAGGGAATTTAACCACTAAAACTCTCCAGGTCCCTCGGCATTCTCCTATCACTTATGTAAAACTATGTCTCATTAAGAGTATTGCTGATGTAAATTGTTTTGGCTTGTTACATGATTTAGGATTTGGTCCCCCCACCATAGCTTTGGTTGACAGTAGTCTAGGGACAATCTTACCTTGAATGAACGCCATGAACTTAAAACCTCCTTGAGGAGCATGGCGATATTTTTCCTCAGGACCAAGTGACTGGGAAAATGTCCAGGGTAATTCATCAAATTGAAACTGAGGATTATCCTCCATTTAAATCCCAACCATATCAAAAATCCAGAGTAAAGAAACTCAAGTGGCCTTAGAGTTACAGCAACTGTTGGAGGCCGGGTTACTTATGCCTTCCAAAAGTTTATGGGCTTCCCCACTCTTGTTAATTTGTAAAAAGAATGTTGGTCACCATGTTGTTATGGATTATTGCCACCTCAATTCAATTGCAAGTAAAGATAGCTAAATCTTGCCATATATAGATGACTTTTAACACTTAATGTCATGTCCCACTATTTTTCCACTAGGGATCTCACCAGTGGATACTGGAAAGTAGATTTTTCACCAGAAGATAGGGCAAAATGCGCTCTCATCACAAGTGAAGGACTATTTGAGCCCACTCAAATGCCTCAGGGGTTATGTAACGCCCCTGCTACCTTCCAACGCGCTATGGATGGACTACTAGGCGATTTAAAACGCTCCTGTATACTAGTTTATATTGATGATATTACCATTTTTTGAAAACCTTACTGAACATTTAGATCACCTCAGGCAAATCTTTCAGCAGTTACAGCAATTGGCATTAAAACTAAAGCCATGAAAATGCTCTATCTCCAGAGTGAGATGGATTTTTTGGGTCATAAGGTCAGTAAGTCCAATATATCCCCGTTGGATGACAAGGTCTTGGCTATTCCCAGAATGATAATCCTAAATCCCTATGATATGTATAAGTTTTCCTAGGAATGGTTGGCTATTATTGCCAATTTATCCCACATTTTACAGACACCTCTGAGCCTCTGGTGTATCTAACAAAAAAATTATATTATTTCAGTGGAAAGAAGAGCAACAGCAGGAATTTGATCTGCTACACATCTCTCTCTCCCACTCTCCAGTATTTATTCATCTGAATTTTAATAAACCCTTCCTCCTCTTTACTGAATCTAGCGATATTGCCATTGGAGCCATACTATCTCAGCATGATGAGAACTTAGTAGACCATCACATCGCCTACTATATCAAGACCTTATCTAAAGCCAAACGTAATTATAGCATTACAGAACACATATGCTTGATGATCCTACTGACCATTAAGAATTTCTGACCCTATTTATATGGGAAGCATTTTACCATCATAACCAATCATGCTTACTTACGTTGACTACAGCAAATGAAGAACCCTGATGGGGATTAGCCTGGTGGGCATTAAAACTTAAAAATCATGACAGTTCATTATCTACTGACCAGGACCAATCCATCAAAACGTGGATTGCCTATCTTGGCTTCTCATATTAACTATAACTGACCCTGAAGAAGACTGACTCTATGACCTCCTAACCCAACCACAGTTATGAAGGACATATCTCGACCCTCCAAAAGGAATTAGTGAACAGATCATCAAATCTCCAAGTCAATAATGATCAACTGTGCAAAATTGTGTCTAAACAGTGGGTGCCTTATGTAAGACCATCAGCTAAAACTGATGTCATATTAGAGGGACATCAGCAAGTTGGCCATGGGGAATTCAGAAAACTTACCAATGGCTTAAAACTCAATGTTATTTGTAGGGAATAAGTGTTTCTATCCAGGATGTATTGGAGTCCTGTCTGGTATGTAAAAGCCAAGCTGGACCTAATCCTCGCTCTCAACATCCAGTTGTCCCACCCTGTAAACCTTTCCATACTAATAGCAATGATGCTGTGGGACCTCTTCCTCGCACCTCCAATGGAAACTGGTTCATCCTACTGGCCGTGAACCATTCAACTAAGTGGATTAAAGCTGTATCACTCCCCACCACTTCAGCAAAGGCTACCAGCATGTTTTTGTATAACAGGATTATCACCCAGTATGGGTGCCCTAATTTCATGCTTTCCAATAATGGACAAAATTTCAGCTCAACGCTGGTGAAAGATTTAGCCAACCTTATGGGAACCACACAGGTATTCTCCACCCCCTACTATACTGTGACCAATGGAATGGTAGAGTGGATAAATGGTACTATAACTGCAACCCTCCAGAAAATGGCTATGACCAACTTCATTCATCGGCCCCAATTTTTGCCTAGTGCAATTCAGGCCTATTAGATTAGTTACCATTGAATTACTATGTTGACATTCCAAACGTTGTATGGCAAAAATACCCATCTGACTTCCAAATTCTGAGCAATGCTTGACCAAGATTCTCCTGAAGCACCTGAAGTCTCTATGCAAAGTATTGCAAATTTAATCATAAGACTTCAGGCTTTGGCTGCCAAAAACCTGTCCGCCACAACAAGTAGAGAAACTGCTAAATTTAATGATAATAATGATCCCCTACACACTTTCCAACCTGGTGACATTGTTATATTCTACCATCACCAGCCTGGAGGTTGTGACCACAAACTGGGCACCAACTGGTCAGGGCCTTATCAAGTCTTATATATACATGGCAATGAACGCTCAATTGTAGAGGTTGTTCAGGGCATAGTCATAAACTGTATACATAGTCACTTTTTCTGTCTGTTTTCCCCCTGCGCCAAGATCTATAGGGGGTATTGTCAGAATTCCTATCCAAATGGCAGATTCTGATGCATCAGATTACAAAAATCGATCCTGATCCTACCAAAAAGCCAAAACTTCTGTCAGGGATAATACTCAACAAAATTCAACAATTAAGGAAGTTGGAGATCGACCCCAAATTACATGGCTGAATCATGCTTCCTTGGAGCTACCCAACCTCAGGGTTCAAACCTGAGCCATGAGATAAGCACAAGAAGTTCAACTGAGATAATTGGTCTTTTATCAAATAACAGATTCTTTTAATTTAGATATAGGCTTGGGATGCTTAAATTTTACCTAAAACACCTCTCTAATTACCTATAAAAAGCCGGTATTGAGTAATAAACTTTATGCTTTTTTCGCCTTATTGAAATTTTAAGTAAAAATTGTATCTATTTGGAATTTGCCTCACAAGACTTGATATCTGGATTAACAAGACTTCTTGACCAAGAGAAGCAACCAAGGTAAGTATCCAACACCCTCAAACTTCAGGTGGACTGGCCTAAAAACAACAAAGGATCCATGGTATCAACCTGTGATCCCAACAAATAGAAAAAAGGGTGATAAAAATTCAGATGGACTAAAATGGGTTCAGTGATAACTGTGGTTCGCAATGCATT
>JAKSZP010011535.1:0-14413 GCA_022478985.1 Massospora cicadina | reverse complement strand
CCCAAATTTGACTAGAATGACTTCCAGGGAAATATACTCCATCTAGAGAGTTGTTGAATAGTTTCCTGTAAGGCATTGGGTTGCATTTGAAAATTTGAAATAGAACTTAAATTAGGGACATTTAGTTCCAGATGAGCTCAGAATTACAACATAGTTAGGTCACTGGAATTTCAGTCCAGGTAGTACAGACCCATTAAATAATACTGCTCGTCTCATTATCTTGAGAATCTTCAGCCATATAGGGATACCCCATTTTTGTGATAGACGTTTTCACAGTAGCGTAACTCAGAGGGCCCCTGTAGTGAGCACCACTTAACGGCGATCTTTGCTAGACACTGGAGACTCAGGCTTTGACTCAAAGTTACTTAGTTGGAGTCTTAAAAGGATAAAACAATAACATGAATATCATCTCGCTAGAAAAAAGGATCAATTTCTTAAAAAAAGTCTTAATATTTATAGGATTCATAGTTTTCCATTTTTGTTTAGATAGTTTCATCTGATGGAAGACTGAATCTCTTCTGATATTATAGTTGAGATAGACTTGATCAGATGGAATAGATTTGATATGATTTTTATCACTTATAGATTCATCTGGGATCATTGCTGATAATTTAGAAGAGGTTTCATTGATGGGAAGACCAGTTAAAATCCCAACAAAGAATAAAACAATTGAAAGCTGATACTAGATTAATACTTAGCTATATACCAGATGAACAACTTAGAACTATATATCTGTAATCTGATTGTCAAGAAGTTGATATGACTGGACGATATGCTACCCATATTGGCGGATTGAAGGGGAATTGAGATGAGTCTCGAGATTTATGAAAAGGGGATACACAAATTATAATCAAGCAAAATGAGGACATTTAGTAAATTGAGAGAGGAATCATGCTGAGATTTGATACAAATGAGAGCGACTCAAAAAATGAAGAAGAATAGAAGATACCAAGCTGAGGATGCATCCAGCTGGGGAATCAAGGTATAAAGAGCCTGAAGGAAGATTAAAAGGGGATAGTCTTTTACAAGGAAAAGAAGAGCGCAGAACAGTCTGCAAGATATTTAAAATAAAAATAGAAATAAGGTGCAATAGCTCCACATATATTTTATCAAGTTTTATTATAAGAATTGGCAATCCTCATATTGTTTGATTGGGTTGCTCAGTGGCTATACCCTGTGCAAATCCAACTCAGCAACAGCAGAACCAGACGCTGAGAAATTAACAGTGGTGCTCACTACAGGGGGCCACTTAGCAACTATAGTGGGGAAAACACAATGACAAATCCTCATTTGTTCTGACCTAACCTGATTGGGTTCTGAGCATGGTATGCTGAAGAATCCTGGGAAACCAAACTTGGAACCAACATTATTTACTGTTACCAAACCAGGGGATGATAAAATTATGCTTACTGTGCAATTCAAGAATTGCCGAGAGCTGATTACTAACCAACCTGGATGCTCCACAATTGTGACTCCACAACAACTAAGAATTAATATGGAATGGTTGTTGTGTGGGCATCGCCTATATGAGGACAAGAGTGGGGAAAATGCCATAAGTCTGTTCTATAACCAATGCAATCAAGAGAATTGATATGCGCTGTACATGTCTTATTTGGACGCTACTACTATGGGATTAACTCGCTACCTTGGTACTCACAGAATTGAGGAATACTTAGTCATTTATGTGCAGCCTTTTTTTCGCCAGCTACTACATGCCCTGGCTTGCCATAACATTGAAATTGGAGATGTATTGCAGTTTTCCCAAGCACAACAGCATGATACTCGCCTCCTGCTTGACTGCCTTGATCATTTTTTCTTGGAAATACAAGGGGCGCTGGCACAGATGAATCTTTGTGTCAGGGATGTTCGCCTTTGATTGGACCTTCTAGTACCACAGTTAAACTCAGAATTACCTCAAGTAATAAGAGAACTACTGGAACAGCATGGCCTATCCGCAGAGTGGATTCAGGACGTGACAACCTTGGGAAATAATACCGAGCACTGTATGACTGAGCTAGCCAAATGGATGGAAGCTCTTGAAGCTGTGCTTAGCTCAAGGAAAGAATGACCCTGATGGAACTGCAATTGGCGGCCCAAGTCAGCTCTCTATCAACAGAATTAGATCAACTCCATATCAAACGGGATACCTAGTGAACATCTGATAACGCACTTATTCTTCAGTCAATGTCTACTGAGTATCTCCAACTCATTTGTCGAGTTACATGACTGGAAGTCATTAGTCAGGTGGAACGTCAACAAGCCTCCCTTCTTCTTATCAGTGAAACAAGTGAGTATGTGGACATGCAAGACCGCATTGATACCCTTCAATGGGCCAATGAGGAATCGATGTGGGAATGATCCTCCCTGGTTAACCAAATAAACTAAGCCAATCAGCAAGCGGAAAATGCAAGACAACAACAAACCTGCCTGCAGAATATAATTGAGGAAGTTCTTTTGTGATTAAAAACTATGGAACAAACACTGAATGAGGAAAAGGAATTCTGCCAGGAATTGCAACATCAATATGACATGCTGCAACAATAATGGCAGGATGGACGGTGTAGATGTGCTTTATTTAAAATGGAACAGCTGATTAGCGAATAGTTCATGGGGTGTACTGGAGCCAGGGGAAATGGGGCAGTTAGTGGCGACTTGGGGGGAAGGGTGTTATGGATCAGCAAACAAGTATCCATTGGGTGGTACGATGGACCCCCCACGTGATGACACTTCTTCTGATTCTGCTTAAACGAATTCAAGATCATCCGGCCAGCAGCATGATAACACACCAAATGAGGGTTCCCATAGTCACTCTGAAACCAATTTGCCTGCCCCTTGCAGCAGAACCCAAGAGCCAAGTGAATTCATCTGGATCAAAAAGTTACCCCCTTTCAGTCATAATGGAAACCTACATGGTTATTTTAACATTTTGAATTTTCTGTGGAAGGGGCTACCAATCAACAAAAAGCAAAGTTGTTACTGTCCACTTTAGATGTGGAAAGCACTGACCAAGTGACCTGCTATCTTCCAAATAGCTTGGTTTCTTACACACAAGTAAAAGCGATCATTATCCAGCTGTTCAGAGGCGCTAACAAGATGTCTCAACGGAAAGCCAAATTAATGACTATACAGTTTAACCAAAAATGAGACCTTGTTGGAATTTGCCAAGCGGTTTTTGGCGGAAGCTCACATTCTACTTGAAGCTAATATTTTAACCACTGAGGATGTAGGTATAGCAATGACGGCGGCAGTCAAACCATATTGGGAAATATATAACGCTATGTCCCATGTGTTGGATGGGGATACCATCCTCATTTAAATTGTGAATGCCCTATGTCGACTCTCTGCCATGAGCAGCGCCCCCAATGTAGCCCAAAAACCCTCCGCTGCCCCCGCTCCATCCTTTTCTGAATATTGGGCACAGCGACTGGTTTATCAGCTGCTGGAACATAATCATCCCTCATATGAGTCAGTAGACCCTTTCCATCCCATGTACACTTCAGTTTGACTGCGACCATGGAACCTTACCAGCAATTCTTGACCTGGTCCTTCCAGCCCAAATTATATATGTGCACCTTTTATGAACACTTGCTTCCAGTGCGGACAAAGAGGGCATTATGCAGCCAATTGCCCTAGCAAACCACAAGTGTACACAATACCAACTATGATAACTGATCAGGGAAAAGCTTGAGCGGAGTAGAGATGGGATGCTTTACCTCTGCTAAGCTCAACTCACTTGTCCCTAATACCTGCTAAACAACTTTACAAGTAGAAATCAACCTTCAATCAGATGGTTTGCTATACCAGCAGCTTTTGTTGGATACCCCTGCTTCAATTTCCAAGAGTAAGAGTTCACCCAATTGGGCTGAGTTCCGCCAAGATGTACAGAAACCATATTCGTGGCAGATACTGGAACAGACTGGCACCAGAAACGCGGATTCTTCACTAAACGTCACTCCTTTAGTAGGGGTTAACATAGCTATTCCAGTGGAAAAAATTGCTAGTGAGTATCCTCAGGTTGGTAAGGGTATTTCTTATTTTTTAAGTTACACAAAGCCCTTGAACGTACAAGTAATAAACACCAATGGTTCTTCTTACTCAGAATGTACTTATTGCAACATATTCATTCAAAACACAAATCCGCGTGATCATAGACACGGGAGCACCTGTGAACATAGTCTCCACCCAGTTAGTGGCTAAACTTATGTTGAAACCAGATTTGGACCATCGCATAGTATATGGGACGGCAGGAACACATAGCACTGTGTCAGAAGGAGCATATAGCGTGTTGCCTCTACAATTCAGGTCAGTCCAGGTGTCTGCTCTGGCGGTGGTTTTGCCAAATAACCACTATGGTATGTTAATCAGCGCGGCTTTTTGAGGAAATTTGGCGTTGTGATAGATATGGCGGAAGAAACCCTTACTATGTTCAAACAACAGATTCCAGTATAATTTTCCTCTGGTGGAATCCCAACAGATCCAGTCCACTCCGGTCAGGTCAATCTAGCATACAGTGATGGAGTGATCCCTGTTCGCTACCAGTGACTGAGTCAGCAGGCTAAGATCCTTCCCAATCAGATATATGAGTACAAAGGAATCCCGCTTAAAGCAACGCGCCCTTTAAGCTTACCGTCTGGACACCAAAGCATAATAGGGACTAGGCTCAAAGTCAAAGTCCCTAAGGGACTGTATGAAGAAATCCTGGAACCTCATCAGCATTTGCAGCTCGAACCACATGTGGCTCCAGGGTTATTGTTTCCTAAAAATGGGGGGGGAAGGTGCTGCTCGTGAACCTACAGAAGGAGACAATGACAATTAGGCGGCACCAAGTGGTGTCCTACACTTCATCCCTATTAGGGAAGTTTGACATATTCATAACTTTGGCTCATGGGAAGATCTCAGACTACCGGCTCACTCATTGTTTGGCATACTGACTGTAGTTCCGCGTTAAGTGCTTACAGGCCTATTGGCAGATCAGCAAGATAAGGCTATGGCATTATTTGAAAGTATTGGGATATTTTTTTCAAATAATGATCATGACTTGGGATGCGCTCAAGGGGTGGTACATTGGATTGATATGGGGGATCATCCTCCCATTCGTTTGCGTCCTATTAGACATTCTAGAGCAGCAGAAGAGGTTGTTTCTGATGAAGTAGATAAGCTTATTGAGCAAGGGATGCTAGAGCCATCAAAGAGTCCCTGGGCATTACCTGTGCTCATCATAAAGAAAAAGGATGGCTCGAATTGGGTGGTTATTGATTTATCATAAACTCAATAACATAACAAAGAAGGATTCTTACCCTCTTCCACAGATTGATGATGTGTTAGACCGATTGGATGTGGAAAACTATTTTCCGCCATGGATCTGATCTCAGTGTACTGGCAGATCAAATTGCCACTAATGGAATGAGAGAAATGTGTGATCATCACCTCAAGAGGGTTGTTCCAGCCAACGCGCATGCCACAAGGATTGTGTAAAGCTCCAGCTACATTCCAGCATGCCATGGATATGATTTTAGGTGATTTAAAGCTGTCCTTCATCTTATTTTACCTTGACGACATCAATGTGTTTTCATGGACGTTCACAGAGCATCTGGACCACTTGGAGCAAGTGTTTCAGCGCCTCGCTGCCACTAATATCTAAATTAAGCCTCAAAAGTGCCATTTATTTAAAGAGCAATTGGAATACCTTATTTTTGTTGTGGATTCAAATGGGCTTAAACTGCAGCCAGCTAAAGTGGAAGCGATAGGCAAGATGACTTGACCAGGAGATAAGCGGGACATTCAGGTGTTTCTAGGAATGGTTGGGTATTATTGACAGTTCATTCCCAATTTCAGCTGTATTAGGGCACCGCTTTTTGAGCTATTAAAGAAAAAAGCTTCTTTCAATTGGACAGAACAATGCCAGAACACTTTCAATGTATTGCATACCGCATTAGCAAGTGCACCCATTTTGCAATACCCCAACTTCAATAAGCCATTCATAGTTCAAATGGACGCATCCTTAGCTGCTATTGGGGAAGTATTATCCCAGAAGGATGATGACGGTGTGGAACATCCTGTCGCCTTCTGTAGTTGGAGCTTGAACTGTCATGAACAAAACTACATTGTAACCGAGTGCAAGTGTTTAGATGTGATCTACGCTTACAAACAATTTCAGGTATACTTGCATGGGGTAAGATTTCAAGTAGTGATGGATCACGCTTCCTTGCGCTGGCTACAGAATCTGCATGAACCAGAAGGCTGGCTCGCACGTTGGGCTCTGAAGCTGCAAGCATACAATTTCGAGATTTTATATCAACCTGGGGCAAAACATCAAAATGCGGATTGTCTATCTCGATTGCCACAGTCACTATCACAGCAGATCTAGCTGATATAATGTATGAAAAGATGATGGTGAACAAATACCAGGATGAGACGCCGCAAGTGATCAAGGTGTTAGATGGACTCAGGGAGGGTACCTTTATATGAGGGGGAGAATTATACAAGCAGATTGGAGACTTGACGCTGAATTTTCCTAAGCCTTTGAGTAGACCCTCAATAATTATGGATGCTCATCAGGCTGTAGGCCATGGAGGTTTGTGAAAGATGCTGGAGTTGTTGTGACCCTGATACTTCTGTAAAAGAATGCATTATGACGTATTGGAAACTGTTAGCTGTTATATCTCTTTCTGCTAAGCATCACTTTTCGAAAATCAATTCAGCCTGAAATTTAGCTCCACTAAAGAGATTTACGAAAACTATTAGCAAATATGGCGGGAAACCCCGCAAAAGAACCCGCAGGCTATGCCAAACGAGCCAGCACCACCCCCAAACGAAGCAACCCTCGGTTACCCACCTCAGGGTCAACCAGAATCACCCGCTCTCAAGCAGCAGCCATGAAAGCAGGCACCACCCCCCAACCTGGAGCTACTCCAACTAGCGCCAGTTCACCTGATCGCACTTCTGCAACCTGCACGCCTAACAGCTCTGTGTGTGCTGCCTCCCACCAACCCGCTGGGCCCCCTCCAACCAAGGAGGCCATCACCCACGCTGTTTTAATGGCGTCTGCTCAGTTGAATGCAACTCAGCCCATCCAGACACTCACCTCCCCCATTGTGTCAGCTAATTCAGCCCCATCTATTATTGCTGACACCGTGTTTCTGGCTCCCTCCATGAGGGGCGATACCCAGCTACCTGGCCCCCAAATCCTCAGATGTAAGGTTGGATTAGCCGCACATTCTGGTTCACTAAGCACCAAATTGGGACAATCTACTCTTCCCAATGAGGATTCAAATGGTTCGGATTTTGGAACTTCACACCAGTTCCAATCTCACCCGTCCCATTTAAACCCCGTAATTGGCACTTCTCAAGTCGGCACTTTATCGCAATATGCTGAAAATGACCAATTCACTAATCAGCCAATGAGTTTTGCCCACAAAATTACAGCAAACACTCGGGCTGAATTTACCCAAAAATTGGGATGGTGATGAAACATCTCCCTCCTCCCAATTGGCTGGAGTTAATTCCAATCTGGATGGGACTCCCCAATTTAGCGAGGCCCAACAACCACCTGGCCCCCAAACCCTCGGATGTAAGGTTGGATTAGCCGCACATTCTGGTTCACTAAGCACCAAATTGGGACAATCTACTCTTCCCAATGGGGATTTAAATGGTTCAGATTTTGGAACTTCACACCAGTTCCAATCTCACCCGTCCCATTTAAACCCCATAATCGGCACTTCTCAAGTCGGCACTTTATCTCAATATGCTGAAAACGACCAATTCACCAATCAGCCAGTGAGTTTTGCCCACGAAATCACAGCAAATACTCGGGCTGAATTTACCCAAATAGATTGGGATGGTGATGAAACATCTCCCTCCTCCCAACTGGCTGGAGTTAATTCCAATCTGGATGGGCCTCCCCAATTTAGCGAGGCCCAACAAACCGCCCCTCAATTTAATATGACGCCAGCAACTGCTGTAACATTCCAGAAACAAGGGAACTCCGCAAACTTGTCCAAACCAACAGCTCACACTCAACCTGCAATTGCAGCCCAAAGCAAACACAAACGTACCAAAGGAGCCACTGGGGCGTGGCAAAAACCTCTGGCACCAACGCTACCCAAAGCTGATCCCCGTGAAGTGGCGTTTATTGCTGATGTTAAGAAGAAATGGGCTGAAACTAGAGCGCAAAAAGCTCTACCTCGCTCAACCCTCTCCCACGCAATTCGCCTTTATTATGGGCATAACCCTGTTGAATTCTATACAGAGGATTACTTCTCATACTTTGCAGCGATTGCGGAGACATTCCCTATTAACACCACCATCCATGAATCAGTGGAGGGCCACTACATCGATGTGGGCTTCACTGAAGCTGCCCTTGCTGACCATGCTGCCACCCTCCAGGTCATTATTCCACGCGGATCTCTTCGCATCTCCCACACACGCTCTCACCTGGAGAAAATTTCATGGGTTACTTTTTCCAACCTACCAACGACTGTTGATCCTGAGTCTCTTAAACTGGCACTCCATCGTGGTTTAATGGAGTTTGGGTCTGTTCTTTCAGTGGACTTTAGCGTCCCCTCTTACTATGCTCCCACTCAAAGAGCTCGCACTGCTAGGGCGTCGTTCATCCCCTCCCCCACTGTATCCTGTAACATTGAGGTTATTCCTCGTGTGGCGGTAGTTGGGGCATGCCCTGAGATCTTTTTTGTCGACCCTGATCAGGCGCGCCCCCGGTGTTCATGGTGTAACGCCCTTGGACACTTGTATAGTGGCTGCACAGCTCGAAAACAAGCCCTCTTAGCCACCACCCAGGGGCCTAAACCAGGCCAAAAACGATCCCACATGGCTGCAGCAGCAATTCCTCAACCCACACAATGGGTTCCCGTTCAAGACCTGTCCCCTGAGGCCTTACGCCTAGCAGTTGAAACAGCTAACCCCACTATTGGTGTGGGATACCTTCGCGCTCATGCCCCCCTTCCAATGGGCACCCCCTCCAATCTCCCAGAGTCAACTCCCTCTCTCACCAAGCGCAAGGCATCTCCCACAGGGTGCCCCTCGTCAGCTACCCCCACTCAGGGCTCCGCGGCACCCCCACCAACCTCCACCAGCGATTTATCGCATCAGCCCTCAGCTCCCAATGGAGCTATGCCCACCAGCATGGACTGGCAACTCGCGGCCTGCGGTAGAAGTGCCACCTCAAAGAGTCCTACCCCAACCCCACAGTCCATTTCGCGCGGATCCTTTGAAGTGTTGGAGGAAGTGAATATGGACTCTGACTCATCAAATGGGGACACCGCGGAGGTCACCATTGAGCACCCTCAGGTCCTTCCCCTGCAACGGAGCGGGGCAGCATCCTAGGCTGGCTTACTGGGTCCTCCGCCCCCCACCCTCTCCTTCCCCTCAGAACCCTCGACGCTCCTCACGGATTGCAGCTGATAGCCAAGCTAAAGGACTCAAAACTAGCCGCCTCACAGCAGCAGGTTTAAGCGCTGGCAACCCCCCAGGACATGGAGGGGAACAACTATGAGTCCCCATGGCAGCACCCTGGCCCTTCAATCCATCAACGCAAATGGGTTGCGGGACTTTAAGCGGAGAGCCCGCCTCCTCTGAAACTTCAGGTCAGCACAAATTGACATCGCTGCTGTCCAGGAGCCCCATATCCTCCCCCACGAACAATCTGCATGGAATGAACAGTTTGGAGGCAACTCCTTCTGGACAAACCATGCCGCCCTTATTGTTTTGAATCCCCGGGTTAAAACCCATTCTTTTTCACAATATCTAGGTGGCCGCCTCATACTGGCCAAACTCACCACTCCTGACTTCTCCTTCTTCGCTGCAAGCATCTACCTGCCTAATGCAGGTCAGGAGCAAAATCGGCTCTTGGAAGAGCTCCTCCAACTCAATCTCCCACGGAATACAGTCCTCTTAGGAGATTTCAACACAACCATAAGTCGCGTCCGTGACTCTTACCCCCTGCAGCAAAGGAACGCCCTGGATCAAGTCGCCTCCAGGATTTCCTTCGCCTGAGTGGCTTTATAGATGCGCTTCCACCCTCCGCGTCTGGCCTAGGTTGCATGACTAGGATCCAGTATGATGGAGGAGCTTTCCAGTCAGCGTCACGCATAGATATGGCACTGATTGGCCCCCTGCTAATTGGCCGCGTCTCCTCTCCCATCTCTCGTGACAACCATCTGAGTGATCACAGGTCACTCACCGTTGTCCTCACCACCACACTTAGACCGTCGCGTAGGTTCTGGCCTAGGGTTGCCCCAGCTCTTCTCAACAACCCCTTCACTAAGGAGAAGCTGTCTATGACCATCCGGGAGACTCTCACCTCCCCCCACCCCACCTGCTTGACCACAAGGCTAGATGGGCGGTGACCAAGGAGGGCATCACCCGCGTTGCTTACAACTGTGCCAAAGCCCAGATGACTGCAGCTCACGCCAGAGTCAAAAGGGCGGAAGCCAGAATCAGACATCTAGAGCGAAACTGCCAGCCTTCGCCCTCTCCCAGATGGTTGGAAGACTGGGAAGCGGCGCAGGAAGCACTCCGCTTGGAGCTCACACTTCAGGAAGAACGGGCAGCAAACTTTACAACATCTCGTTACTATGCTCAATGGGAACGCCCCACCCGCTTCTTCTTTCAGAAACAGAAAGCCCGGTCAACAGCGCAGGATATTACTGCACTGAAGATTTGCACTACAACCACTTCAGATAAGGAGGAAATCACGCAGGAACTACACCGCTTCTACTCCAGCCTCTTCCATGCCACCCAGGTGGACCCATCGGACATCCAAGACTTCCTGTGGCGGGCTCCAGAGCCGCCCATTGACCCACGGGCTGATGAGGCTCTACTGGCGCCTATTTCCATCCAGGAGGTGATGGAAACCCTTCTGAAATCCCCACGGCTTAAAGCCCCAGGCCCAGACGGAATACCCTTTGAGGTGTACCTTCTGGAACCTGCAGTGATAGCCAAAACCCTCCGCGACCTCTTCGCTGCACTCTTGGTGAATGGCGAGGTCCTCCCCGACTCCAGAGGCTCAATCACGACCCTCATTCACAAGAAGTCAGACCGTGAGAACCTGGCGAACTGGCGCCCCATAGCGTTGATCAACACAGACCACAAGCTCTTCACGAAGCTTCTGGCCAACCGCATCACCAAATGGGTGTCACCTCACCTCTCCCCATCCCAGTACGGTTTTATTCCGGGGAGGTCGTTATGGGACAACTATAATGACCTTCACGTGACTTTGACTGCTAACTCTCGTAAGGTGAATGGCTTTGTGGCTCTTCTGGATATGGAGAAAGCATATGATCGGGTAGCCTGGAAGTATATTGATGCTTCCCTGGCCCGCTTCCATCTCCCACCCGCAGCTAGGCGCTGGATATCAGCGCTCTATGACCAGCTCCACACCAGAGTCCTGGCGCCAATGGGTTTTACAATGGCAGTACCAGTTGGACAAGGTCTCCGGCAAGGGGACCCCCTGAGCCCTATCCTTTTTAACATCACCCTTGACCCCCTCTTGGCCTCCTTACAGGACAAGCTAACAGGGATTCTGGTCCCAGGTAAAGCCCCCACACGCACCATGGCATTTGCAGATGACACTGCCATTGCATTTGGCTGCCCTGGGGATGTTGCCCTCGCTGCTGTGACCATTGAGAGGTACACCAAGGCGTCCAACGCCATGGTCAACACCTCCAAGACAACAGTTGTACAGGTCGGCTCCCCCACCTTCCCCCCACCATTTGGTATTGAACCTGAGCGCGGTACCTTCCGTCACCTGGGCGTTCTCACCAACCAACAAGGAGTTGCGCTAAAAGACAATGAGGACTTGCTCCTTGCAGCAGTTAACTCCAGGACTGCCAGCTGGAACCGGCGGCACATCACCCCCAGGGTCGAGCTCTGATGGCCAATGTGTTCCTCCTCTCCAAAGTCTGGTTCCTAGCGCACGTCTGCCCATTCACAGATGCCTTTTATACGCGGCTCAATGTACTCCTCCGCTGTTGGATCTGGGGCTCAAACCATCCACCAATAGCCCTCTCAACCATTGCCCGACCCTGCAATGAAGGGGGCCTAGGGCTTCTGGACACGCGATCCCACGCCACCACAATCTTCCTGAAGTTCCTATGGCCGATTGTCTGCTGGGACGCGACCCCCATGCCCCAATGGGCGCCCGCCCTCCGCCAGTCAGTGTCAGCAGCTCTGGGTCTTCCTAATGCATCTATGACCTCACTAGGGGAGTGGCTCACAAACCACCCAGGCCATCGCCTAAAACCATCCTCATCCCCCTACTGGAACCAGGCTCTCCTTGCCCTGAAACGAGTAGGCGCGCGGATCCACCATGCCTTCCCATACAGAAGGGAAGGCCCTGGCCTCAGCTCACTTCGCCATGCAATTGTGCACAATGGACAAGTTGTCACAACTCGCCTCAACCCCCAAGATCGTCCTCCCATCCGCCCAAGACTCCTTGAGCTCCTCCCTCCCTCCGTGAGATTTGACCTTAAGGAATTGTGGAAGGACGTCCATCACCCCATCCTGTCAGCAAAGGTGTCCAACACCTTATGGAGAGTGCTCCACTGTTCATACAGGACAGGGGACCGGACTGGCCCTACCTTCCAGCACTGAAGCTGCCCCCGCTGTGTGGAGCCTATTGACTCCCACCTCCATCGTTTTTTCACCTGTCCAGGTGTCGCCGCATTTTGGCCAAAGGCCCGCGCGCTCCTCCATGCTCAGCCCTGGTCTGGACACCCTGTGCAAGACCTCATGTTTGAGCAGACATTGCCTGGTTGCCACCGACCCCTCCGTGTCCTCGCCTATGCCACAGCCATCTGGACCATCCATAACTCCTTTCTTCGTGCTGCCTTTGACCAGCAGGTGTGGACCCTTCCACACATGATCACCCACTTTCAGGTACACTTTGAGATGGCCCTGAAGGTCTGCACTATGTCGCCAACCCTCCCCCGCTCAGTTGTCACTGCAGCACGGCTCTGGCGCGCAAACCCCCTCCCTTTCTCGATGCCTCCTCCCTCCCCTTCCCTCGCCTCAGGCTCTTAGGAGCCCAGGCGTAATTCAATAAACATCGATGAATCCCCCCCTTGGGTTGGGACCATCTAGTACTAAAAAAAAAGAAACTGTTAGCTGTTGCCAGTGTCAAGTTGAGAACCTTTCCGTAAGAAAACCACCTATCAATTAGTGAAGCCCCAGTTTGAATGGCACACCGTTTCCATTGATGTAGTGGAACCTATGCTAACTGGTGCCAATTGATCCAAGTATATAACTGTCACCATCAATAATTTGACCCGATGGGTGGAGGCCGGGGCTATTAGCAACTTGGGCGCGGTCACCACTGCCAAGTTTATTATAGAGTGTGTTATACAGCGGCATGGCTGCCTGCAGTTCATCTTGATGGACAACGGAACCAACTTTACTTCACATATCCTGCCAAAGTTAAACAAGTTGATGGCGATTCAAGGGGTTTTGACTACCCCCTATCATCCAGAATCAAATGGGATGGTGGAGCGAGTCAATGGAACCCTTATAAACATACCCCACAAATTGATAATGGACTGGCCCTTAAAAAAAGAGTGCTCTTCTACCTACTTCTGTGTTCGCTTATAATATCAGCTATCATTCTGCCACTAGTAAAGGTACTTTTCAACTGCTGTATGGATGAAATCCAGCTCTTCCTGCCTTGGTATATTCATGTGTGAGGACACTGGTGGTGTGAATCCTCAGCAATATCTGAATCAGCTCATGGATACTTTGATCAAGTTGCAAACGGAAGCCTACTCCACCAGTCTAGCAAAGAAAATCCGTGACCAAGCAGCCAACCAGAAGCGCCAGAGCGGTCTTCTGTTGTTCGCTGTAGGGGATTATTTTTTATCTCACAACCAGCATGGATTTGGACAAAAAAATTAAGTTCTCTGACATTTGGGTTGGCCCGTTTGAGATTATTGAGAAGACTGGCATGGATGTCTACACAATTAAGGAACCTGCTGGGGGTCAGATTATCAACCGAGTCCATGCAAAGTTCCTTTGAGCATACAAACAGTAAGAGCCTATCATACAGTCAAAGGGGGGGTAATGTTGGGAAGTTGATATGATTGGATGATATGCTACCCATATTGGTGGATTAAAGGGGAATCAAGTTGAGTCTCAAGATTTAAAAAGGGGGATACATGAATTATAATTGAGAAAAATGAGGACATTTGGCAAATCAAGAGGAATAATGCCAAGATTCAATACAAATGAGAGCGACTTGAAAAAGGAAGAATAATAGAAGATACCAATCCAAGGATGCATCTGGGTGGGGGATTGAGGTATAAAGATCCTAATGGAAGATTAAAAGGGGATAGTCTTTTACAAGGAAAAGAGGAGCGCAGAACAGTCTGCAAGTTATTTAAAATAAAGGTAGAATTAAGGGGCAATA
>JAKSZP010011534.1:0-14447 GCA_022478985.1 Massospora cicadina | reverse complement strand
CCCTGTTGCATCAACACAAACCTGAGGTACTCTAACTGATCCTTGAAAAATGGAATTTCAAGGGCTATATTTTGATGTTGGCCTCAGCCAACTGGTGGAATACCTCTTCTGAGTGGTTAAGGTGCTCAAAAAACATGAGGTATAAAACGTTGATATTGTCAAGGTATACAAGGCGCATGACAGCTTCAAGTTGCCAAGGATAATGTCCATCAACCGCTGAAATGTAGGCAGGGCATTAAATAGCCCTTTTGGTATACATGACAGTTGAAAAAGCCCTTTTGACGTGATAACGGTGCATTTCTCCTGTTCCACCACAGGTAAAACAATCTGCCAATAGCCAGATATCAAATCCTTTGCAGATATTTAATTAAGCTCCTCCCAACTGGTACAATGCATTGTCGATTTGCAGCAAGGGGTATGAGTCCTTTTTCATAGTGCTGTTGAGCTTGCAGTAGTCTATTACTACCTGGTTGGTACCATCCTTCCTTTTGACAATTAGGGCAAGGGAAGCCCATGGGCTCTTCAATGGTTAAAGCATTCCTTGCTCCAACAGTTTATCAATTTTTGTTGTGACAACTTCTTCCACTGCTCTAGATTGGCGGATTGGCCAAGATCTGATGGGGGGTGATCCCCAGTGTCCACTCGATGGATCTCTCCTCATGCGCACCCTGATCATGATCATTAACAGTAAAGATCTTCAAGTTTTTAGATTAAAGCTTCTGCTTGATCTTTCTGGTCTTCCGTTAACTCTATTAAATTTTCACATGTTACAACTGCCATTACGCTGTTCTGTGGTTTGATAGGCAGACCAAATTCACCCAGAGAACTGAACTCATGAACCTGGAGAACCTCCTCAACTAAGATGAAATGTAAATATGTTATTATTTTGCAGGTGGATTTACATCAGTTTATTCTGAAGATTTGCTGCCAAGACCTTGATAGCCCCATGCCTCAGAAGTATAATGTTTGGGGCTACATGGGTCTTGAGCTGCAATTGCTGATAGGGCCCAATGACCTCCCCAAGTAGCCCAGCAGGCACTTCCACCTATAACTCGGTGTTTATGATTACTTGGTGTCCAAAGGGGGTAGATAAAGGGCCAGAAGCTCTAAGAGGTAGCACTTGATATTTATAAATTACAAGAGGAAGGGTCCTGGTCTTGCTATTTAGTCGATGGTAGCAAATTGGGATCACCCCATCACCATATTCAAGGTTAATGTGACCCATGTGCACAGGATCCTTTGGCATTCCGCTGGAAGTGAAGTAGATTGGGATCCGCTGCCCCAGAATTTCAAAGGTCTCTGCTGTCATATTGACAACAGCCCCAAAGTGGCACATAAAAGCGGTTCAAATTAACAGGTCATAGATATTGTTTAGTAGCACTATTGCTGGGCTACATTGACAATTGACCCAAACTGCAAGGGTAGCACGCTGTATGCTCCCTCAGAGACAGTGATTTCCGCTACTGCTGTCCTATACACCATATGATGCTCCACATTAGGCTTTAATGCCAATTTCGCCACTAACTTTGTGGACACTATGTCGATTAGGGCACCCATATCAATTATCATGCATACTCAGTTTTTTGCTGTGACAGTGTCACATTAAGTACACTCAAAGTAAGATGCATTTGGATGTCTTTAAATGTGGACATTTAATGGATCTCATTTCCTTAGAAAGCTCATAAACCCTCCCTGACTTTAGGTACTTTTAATAATAGCATCCACAGGGAGGGACGCAATTACCCTTTTTAAGAGAAGCGCATCAGTTAATGGATATGGTTTATCTGTAGAAAGTTGATCAAACATTTGACACGCATAAGAATTTGGTTGCTCCTGTTGGCCTGCTTCCGCCATGTCCATAAATTGTGCTCATGTCAGCATATTCACCCCTCCAACCGGCTGCTGATATAGAAAGGCGTCGGCATAATGAGATAATACCTCTGAATGTATGGGGATAAGACAGTTGGGACGTTTTGAGTCAGATTAGCGGAGGTAGAGAATTCCATCTCTACTCCGCTTTGACTTTTCCCTGATTGTACTGCTTCCATGGTAGGCAATGGACTCAACAATCGAGACAACTTCTGGCCAGGTGCCCAAAGTGAATACACGAAAAACAATTAACCCCATAAGACCTGCGAACTTAATTGTTGTGAAACGGGCCACTGCAAATTTTGGACTGTGGTTAATCAGTGTAAGCAGGCCCCTCCCAATAGGCGAATTGCTGATGGCAACTCAGGTGGAAGGAAGTCTTGTAGTAATAATAAGTTCAGGGGTGACCAAATGGGCGCTGAACAGGGAGGGATTATTTTCCAAATAAGAAAATCTGGCAGCGGAGGTGATAGGTTTCCACTCTATATTAGGTGGAGGGAAGGTAGCGGATAGATGACGTAAATTTGAATGAGTTTAAGAAAGGGTACGTTAATCTCTAAATATGGAGCCGTTACATTAAAAAGCTCACTATAGGGTTTCACAGCTGAGATCAACGCTATGCATATGACAGATTCAGTTAAAGTCCCTTCTTCAATTAACACATGGGCTTCTGCTGTAAATAGATCAGCAAATGCAGTGGGGGTCTCATTAGGCTGAAACCTGATGGTTAAGAACTTGGCTTTCCACTGTGTCATCTTCAAAGTTTCTCCAAACAAACAGCACAGTATCCTTCACTTTTTGATAGGTAATAGAACTGTTGGTAAGATAGCAAGTAACTTGGTCAACACTTTGACATCCAGGGTGGATATTAATACTTTGGCTTTATGCCAATCTGAAGCTCCTTCTACTGCAAACTAAAATCACTTAAAGAATCCATAGAGGTTCCTATCACAATTAAACAGAGGCAGCTTATCAATAAAAACCTCCTATAGAAACTCCTTCTTCCATTCAAGCACAGCATCCAGGGCAACCTTGAGTTCTGCATATTCAACTGTTGCAGTGTCTCATGAAGATTCCTTGCCAAAGCAAGCCTAATATGGCATAGTCAGTGACTGAGGTTTTTATCAGTTTTTGTATCAATCAATGGACCCCCTGTGGTGAGCACCACTGTTATAAATTTGGCAGTATTCTGGTGATACGCAGAAGGGGTTTTACACAGGGTCAAGCCCACCAAGCAATAGGGCTGATGATATGACAATTGCTGTCTTTAAGACAAAGTTATAAACTTTTATTAAATTTTGAGCAATTTCCCCAATATAAATCTTTGATTAATTTAATATCTACAGAGAATCCTGGCTGTCCACTCACTCTAAACTATTAGCAACCAACCTCTTCTAATGTCCCATCTTGCTTATATACAGAGGCTTTGGATGATAATGCTCCCTTGGCTTAATAATTTAAATTGCCACATCTCATTGGTTCTGGCAATTCTTTATTCATCAATTTCATGATCACCTAATTTGAGGCGATATCCCAACAACGCAATATCGCCTCATCTCAAGGTGTTTGAATAATCATAACTCATATTAAACTTGGCAGACTCTATCCATTCCGCCATAATGTCTTAGGGCTTATCTTCCAGTCATATCAGAATCATGACATTAGTATTGTATTATTTATATATATATATGAAGACTTTGGATGTGGGATGACTGAGAACCAAAAAATTCAGCACATCCTCTCTTGCCAAAGTCTCCTTACCCAAGAGGTAATGGTAAATTAAATGACACTCTTAAAACCTAGGCGGACGTCAAGGAAAATCTTATTTAGAAATTTAGTTCAATGCAGAGTTTAAAGAGGAAAAAGCAGGCTTTTAGTGCTTCAGCATGAAAAAGGGAGAATCACTTGCCACTTTTATTGGTTGGTTCTACAGTGAAGCCCAACCCTTGCTACTTACAAAAATGTTACCTCTTGATGAAGCAGTTGCTGCTCTTCTGTCTGGTTTAGCTTCTCACCCTTCCTTAGCTAGGTATAATATCTAAGTCAAAGGCCACTTTAAAAAGATTTGCAACATAAAGGAGGCTATATTGAAGGTTGTGGATTTTCAAAAAGTTTAGATGGATTAAGTCTCAACTATTGAGGATTTACCAACCATAGCTCAATAGAAGGGTACATGATGAAAACCCTGGCCTATCCTGTGCTTGTTACTATCTCAAAGCCTGTTCCCGTGATAATACTGAAAACAGACCCCCTATGCCATGGGAGATTGGCCCAAGTATATCACCCACAGTAGGGCAGCGCCCCATTCTGTCTTCTGTACCTCAAGGTTGCCTTGTATCTCCTGTTAGATTCTGATGGTTGACTCAAAAATAAACCCTTTGAGAAAACCATCAATGCTAATATATTAATCCCATTAATGGATTCTTTGATCTTTCCTAATTTATCTTGATAATAAAATTAATTCCAAAACGACCTCAATTGTATTTAAATCATCCCAATTATTGTAGCTAAAATAGCTATGATATTATTACTTTATGGCCAATTATGAGAACCACATGGGTGAACCAAGTGAATCTACGGCACAAACTTAATTGCATTTATGAATTAAATGCAAATACAAAAAAATGAATAATAATTTTTATGTATGTCAATCACTGTAATTGGCATGATAGTACTTACATATAGACTTTACAATTAGGGAGTACCAAGTACTAGTGAGAGGGTTGCCAACATCCCAATTAAAGGTGAATCATTAAGTGAGTCTATATATTCTTTTTTTATCAATTGTTGTATTTCGTCAGCTGTATGATGAAACGATAGTACTTACACATGGATGGCCAAAATAGGGAGTACCTAATACTATTGAGAGGCCTGCCAATGTCCTGATTAAGGGTGTATCATTATTTGAATTCTATATAAATTTTTACCCCACTTATTGTATTTCATCAGCCGTATGACAAAACGTAATCAGGCTAAATGAAAGGCAAATATACATTGCAGAGGTGTTAATATTATGCCTAAAATCTTCCCAATTATGAGAGTAGTTGTGCCTTCAATTGGGAGTGAAATGATTGTAATTAAGCTAATTCAAGGGCCAAATTAACTTGAGGATATTATAATAACCACTGCCATAATCCATAGCGGATTGGCATGGTTTTAATTAACTCATCTAAAGATGAGTATGGCCAGGAGATGTCCTAGAGGTATAAAATACTGACGTCTGGCCCTAAAATAAAATGATCATCTTTCCATATCTTCATATTTTTTATCTTATATCTTCTTATATTAAGTTGATCTTCATATTAAGAGTGTAGACAAGAATTCAGGGGAGCTTATCATAATTACCCGTGTCTGGAGAGTTCCTGATTAAAGAGGGAAATTACCCTCAAAGAGACCAATAGAGTCAGATATTGTTGTTTATCTTTGTGCTCTTCCAAACGGTTAGGAAATACTGTAGTACACATAGCATATTCAAGAGCGTATTGGCTGAAACTCTTCCCAACTATCAAAACAGGAATACATTTATTAAGCGAGCTAATCCTCAAAAACTCAAATCTCCCTTAAGCTTTTGTCTCACTCCACATCTTCCACTGAGAGTTCCACATAGTGGCTCAAGTGTCACGTCCCTCCATGATACTGTCCCTAGCACCTTTGACAACTTTGATGGCTATTTACATCTCAAAACCATCTCCTAAGGTGCTGCTTAAACTTCTCTATCCACCCACAAAAGTGCCCCAGGCCAAGGCGTTAAGGCTGAAACGCCCTCTTCTATGTCCAAAATAGTAGTTGAGCGTCCTGAGTGAAACCGCTGCAACCAAAATGAGTCTGTTGACAAAGTATGTCAAAGGAAGCCACCCACCAGCCTGATGGGCCTGGATCTAATCACTCTCCCAGTACCCACCTATTGTGTGTAGGAAAATCCCCTGATGATGAATCTGAAGGGGGTTATGAGGATTTTGGCTATTATTTCCTTGGAGCCCCTGTCTAAGTAGAAATACATATCAGATAACCCTGAAGGAGTGGATAAGGCCATGATACCTGAAGAAGCCTATCTTAACCAAATACTGGGGTAACCTGAGGTTATTAATACTCTTATCTATGCCAACTAGGTTATTGCTTTGCTGGTCCAAGCAATCCAGCATGTTCATATGCTAAAGTCCATTAAAAGTAATTATTCCCAAGATGGCTAAAAAGCTTGCATCTACTCTCCATCTTAAGGAGGTGTTAGGTCTCTCCTCTAACTTTGGTAGAACAATAACCAAGGTACAGGTTGTTATTCAAAAGTTCTGGGTTAGAGCCATATTGAACACTGGATCTCCAGTGAATTTTATCTCTTTGAAACTTATTAAGAAGATTAAACTGGCTCCTGACCTGGAATATTCGCAGGAGTTTAGAGCTGTGGGTCCCAAAAAAACTCGCGCTATTGAAGCCTACTCCTCTTCTTCCATTCAAATAGAGAAGCTCATCCTGTAAGCCCTCGCTGTGGCCTTATACAATAACGCTTTAGACATGCTTATTGGCACTCAGTTTATAACTTAGTATAAAGATATTATCAACATGAAGCTGGGTTATCTCTCCCTACTCAATTATAAAGTTCCTCTGGTCTTTAAGGTTAAAGAACCCAATGAAAAAAGAATACTCATGGCTAGTTGAGTACCTTTCCTATGCATTACCTCTTTTTTATACAATGTCTGGGTGCAATACAAAAAGCTTCCTGGTTCTGTGGATGCTTCAGAAGGCATTCCGTTTCATGTTTCAAAAAATAGTGATCAATGCTAGTGAAAAATGGGTGATTGTCACCAACATTACTCTGTAAATCCCCTAAACCTGCTTGATGAACATAACTAACATTGATGGAGTAAGGTTACCCTTCAAATACCCTGAAACTGATTGATGCACATAACTAACATTCTTGGAGTAAGTCTATTAGAGCCTTGGGTATTGCCTGGTATACTAGACCCCGCCTACCAATGACCCATCACTATCCATTGAGAAATTTTACCATAAATCATCATTTTAAGAAACCATCAGGAGATATTGAAATGTTTGCTATTTACCCTTGAGGAGATTGACAGGGTTTATTCTATTGGGTCTATGTTATATATGGGTTTACCCACTAACCAATTGTTGTATACCATTACTAATATTCATATCTCAGATGAACTAACCACAGATGAGCTTTAAAAGTTCATTCCCTACTAATAACCTATTTTTATATTTTCTCTTAATCTGATCTGATTACGGCCACATGAAGGGCTGGAACCACACCATTGATGTTGATGAACCATTCCTATCTGATTTAAACCCTACCGCAAGTCAAAAGTCAAAGAGCACCAAATGAGGATAGAGCTCAAACAGCTTCTAGACGCTGAGCTACTTGTACCATCCCAAAGCTCTTGGGCGTCCCCTCTCTTGCTCATCAAAAAACGGAGTCCATCAGGTAGTTATGTACTACCAAAAGTTAAACAATCTAACTAAGAAAGCCTGTTACCCTATCCCATGCATTGATGATAATCTTGAACAACTCTGGCTCGCAAATTCTTTTCTGCCATGGACTTGGCAAGATAACTGGAAAATGGACCTTTCTCACCAGGATCAGTACAAGTGTGCTTTCATTTGCAGTAAAGGCTTATTTCAGCCCACTCGCCAACCTAAAGGGTTGTGCAATGTGCCTTCATCATTTCAGCAAGCTATGGATCATATTTTATGGGATCTTAAGATAAGTTGTGTAATTGTCTATCTTGATGACATCACGGTGTTTTCAAGCACTTTCAACGAACATCTTACCCATCTAGAAGCGGTTTACAACGCCCCATACCTCTAACATAAAGTTGAAGCCTAAAAGCGCTTTTATACAAAAACAATCAGCTTTCTTGGACATGCCATCTCATAAGAAAGAATTCAGACCTTGCGAAAAATAACGAAGCTATTTCTAAAACTCCTGCACTTTTAAACCTTCAGTACATCCAGATGTTTCTGGGTATGATGAGGAAAAAAATCAATTCATCCCCTAATTTCGCACAGCTCAGTGAGCCTCTTGTCCGCCTGCTGGCTAAGAACACTCCTTATTATTGGGTGCTGAGGAAACATTTGCGTTTGATACTGTTATAAGATCGGCAGTATATGAGGGATACACTGAAGGGTTTTAGCACAGGGTTCAACCCACTGAGCACCTAGGACCAATGATGTGAGGATCGTTGCCCTGAAAATAAAAGAATAGACTTATAAAATAAAATGGAGCATCTTCTCCCACAACTCTTTTTTATTAATATATTTAGTACAGCTGATTCCTGCTGTTCTGCTAATGCCCAAAACTACAAAAACCTAACTAAACCTTGATCATCTCATCCTGCTTATATCTTAGCAACTTCGGATGATGCCACTTACATGGCTTAGTAACTCAATTCGCCATATCTCATTGGTTATGCCAATTCTTCATTTGTTAATCTCATGACACCCCAACTTGAGGCGATTTTCCAACAACCCAATATCGCCTAATTCTGAGTCGCTCAAATTACCATTACTCATATTAATCTTTTGTATTATTGTGGGGAAGGCCAACCATGGGACGGACACTTCTGAATATGACTCAGATGAGACAAAACTTAGTACCAAGGGAGGCACCCCAGAGAAGCGATGCTATCTCTTGTTGCCAGCGGGAACGCCACTTATGGGAAGGGGGAGGGAACGTGTGTAGGGGACGTAGCCACTATTGAGCACGTGTGGAGGAAGGGGTCTGATTTGATGACCCAGACTGGGAACCAGGAGGAGACCAGCTGTCGGCGATGCGGTGGGAGATATCCAACATCCACGCTTGAAAGTGATCCACCAAATGAGACCGGAATCTGTGGATAGCTTCAGGGAGGGTGGGGATGGATCCGGCGATGGCATCCAAGACAATCGTGTGGATAGTCCACATGGCGATTGCAACCACCAGAGCACATAGGGAGGGTGGGAGGGGGGAGGCCATTGATGAAGCAAACATATCTCTTGACAGACTGAAGGGATGTGTTTTATCCTGGCCTAGCAGACGTTGGACTTCGCGCCATATTACTTTAGAGGTGGGGCACTTCTCCAGGCGGTGAAACAGCGTTCCAAACTGGCCACACACGACACAGGATGAGTGTAAAGCATTAGAGCGCTCAGCTGTACGATACACCCACCTCAGGCAGCGCCACACATGGGAGCGGACTTGAGGCTGCAACAGAGATGGTGTGCGTATTTCCAGATAGTCTTTTGGGTCTCAGTGGAATAAGGGATGTCCATCATGTCCAGGTAGTCCACCCTGGATAGGACTTGGGGTCAAATGGGGATCACGCCATCATGGATGGGTAGCCCCTGTACCTCTTGTGTGAACTGAGGAGAGGGGCGGCCTCTTCAGGTTGTATGTCCACTAATACGAATTCTTCACTCTGCGCTTCGAATGGAGAGTAGGATTCATTTGTAGTGGGTTTTGGTCCCGTGAGGACCTGTGGCTGATGTGTGTGATGCGAGGTATTTCATCAGGGAGTGGGGGTTTGATGGATTGTTGAGGCCCAAGGCTTGGGAGAAGTTGGAGCGGGCTGCGCGGGACCAGTGTTGGGATGGGAGTGTAGGAGCAGTGATGGCCGCAATACAGGTGCCCAGGATCTTGGCGGCATGGGCTTTGAAGTCAAGTAGGCCCATGCCACCATGATGATGAGGGCCAAACATGACCTCTAGCCATACTGGTGGAGGGCGGCCTGACCAAAGCCAACCTTGTAGCAAAGCATACAGGGATTTGAAGAAGCTTGGGGAGAAGGGGATGGCGTGGGCTCCGAACCAGACTTTGGATAGGAAATAGAGTTGGCAAGAACAACCCTGCCAGTGAGGGTAGTAGGGTGGGCTCTGAGAGAGGCGATTCGCTTCATCACGTTGTCCAGTATATGGCACTCCATTACTGCTGACGCGTATCCACCTGCCTCCAACCACACGCCCAGATGGCATACTGGTCCTATGGTAGGTCGTGGCACAAAGGGGAGCACCAGTGGAGCGGTGTGTTTTGAGCTAGTAAGGCGTGGACGTGGGCGAGCAGATGGGCCGGGTTGGGAACTACTTGCTGGGGCCCAGCAGTTCTGAAACCGACCAAGGAGGATGATTTCGTTTTGGAGGCGTTCAGTGCTGCGTTGCTTACCCGGGAATATTCCTGGATGAGGGCTTCAAGCGCGCGTGCATCTTTGTTATTAGACACCTCCACCACTCAATCATCTGCAAATGCCATCATCTTGACTGGGGTTTGGCCTGGCACATGGACCCCAGTGAGTTGGGCATTCACATTTCGCAGTAGTGGGTCAAGGCTGAAGTTGTATAAGAGTGGGCTCAGGGGGTCCCCTTGTCGCAGGCCCCTTTGAGGACGGACTACTTCCTTTTAGGAAAACTGGGCCACGCACTGCCATTGTTGCAGATTCCGTGAGCAGCATCACCCAGTTAATGAAGCGGGGAGGTAGGCGGAATTGTTGGAGGCAGGCCCTAAGGTATTCCCAGTTTACTCTATCATAAGGCCTTTTGTTGGTCCAAGAATACAAGTGCCCCAGAGGCTGTGGACTGACACACATTAGCCACAGAGTGTATGTTATCCCAAATCGACCTTCTGGGGATGAAACCAAATTGTTCTGGGGAGATGGTGGCAGATGCTACAGTCCCTAAACGGTTAGCCATGATTTTTGTTAAAATTTTGTGTCTGTGTTTGTTAGAGAAATGGGGCGCCAGTTGGCTAAGTCTAGCCTATCCCCTTTCTTGAAGAGTGTGACTGTAAAGGCCTCATGTCCTCCTGGTAGGAGGCGCGTTTCCAACAGGCTTTGGTTGAGTGAGGCTAGCAGCAATGGGGATATATATTTGAAATATTTTTTGTAGAACTCATATGGAATGCCATCTGGGCCTGGGAATTTTTGGTTTGGTGCACCGCGAATGGTAGTCCATAATTCGTTTGGAGTAATTAAATTCATTATTTCCGGGTATCAGAAAATGGTGTGGATATGAGCTCAGTTGAGAAATTCTGCCATTTCAGCCGGCTGAATTGGTATGGCTCGGTATAACTCGGAGTAATATCTTTGCGTTTCAATTGCCACTTCAGCCAGTGTGTCCATGATAGAATTATCCGATCCTCGTACCTGTGTGCAGGCCACACTCTGGCGTGGTGCAAAATATTTTTTTAAGAAGTATGCGGTGCACTTGTCACCTTTAGTGATGCGTGTGGCCCTGTATTGGACACAAACCTGATGTTTGTGTTGCCTTTCAAGTGCGTTGAGGTGGGCGGCTGCCTCCACCCACTTCTGGCCCCATGTAGGGCTATATCCTGAGGCTGGAATGTTGGACTCCAAGTGGGCCAATTCTGCCAACGTGCACGATATAACCGCCAATGTGGCTCGTGAGCATCTGGATGAGAGATGGCGATAGTGGCAGATGGTGTCTTCTTTGAAAGTTGCCCATGTAGAAATGGGGTCCACGCAAAACGGTGCAACAAATGATTTTGCCAAAGTTGCCTCTTCCACCCACGTGGAAAGTCCTGGCATTGCGAGCTCTGGGGGGCAGATTTTGCACCAATGTGGGGCCTTTGCAACTGTGATGGGTAAGTGGTATGTTATCGAGACCAGTCAGTGGTCAGAGAATCCCATTTTCGTTGTTTTGAAGTGGGAGATGTGGGGTTGGAATTTCGCCAGCGCTAGAATAAGGTTGATGCGGGTCATGGACCTTAATTGGCTGTTGTGGACGTGGGGACGCGTCATGTTTTCAAGCAGTGGGGCATGTCACAGCAGCGCATCCATTAACCCAAGGGTGGCTTTTAGAACGCGTAGTTCTACATGACCCTGTGGGGCATGGGGTAAGGGCGGCCACCGGTCTGTTGGTGAGGTTAGCCAACAGTTCATGTCGCCAATTAGGAAAGAATCGGGGGGTAGCGGGAGGGATTTGACTAATGAGAGAAATTCCTGACGCTCATGTGCACCATTTGGGGCATAAATGTTGACAATTGTGTGTGCAACATCGGCCCATGAGAAGGTGACAACAAGCACTCGGCCATTTAGGAATGTTTCTGAAGATGTAAATTTGAAAAAATTGTTTTTCTGAATTAGCACCCTCACAGTGCTTCGACCAAAAGGATAGGGATGGTAGGAGCATTGTTTTCCAAGCTTCCTCAGAACCTCGTGGACAGGGGGACTCCTGGATGGCCAGGATATCCACAGGTAAATTGTTTTGTAAAAAAACTCAGTTTCCTAGCCCAGGATGGGGAGGCCTTGAGTCCGGCAATATTCAGCATCACTAGAGTGAAGGTTTTCCCCATCGCACCTTAGGTGCGAGGGGGTGGGCCCCCAGGCCCACCAGCCTCTTCCAGGTCCCCACGGGCTTTCACAGCAGCGCGGGTATTAGCAGCAACGCTATTGGGGTTTTTGTTAATTTTTGCGTGAAGAGTCATGTTGGCTTTGGCCTTCGCTTTTTGTTTTCCCGACGTCAGACAAATTTTTTGCGGTGCGGATAAGGTTGGTGCACCGTCGAGTGGGGCAAAAAAAATTTTTTTGGTTGGGATAGGTCCCAAGTCAGTTTTGACTGGAGCTTGGGTGCAGCAATTGGGTGAGATCAAATCTCCCATCGGATCCTCAGATTGAGTGGCCCATTTGGCATGGCCTCCCAATCTGATTGGGTGATGGATTCCCAAGTTGCTTCCACAACGAAGGTCTCCATGTCCTCCTGGCGTTGTGAGTGTGGGATGGTGGTGGTGGCCTTGGCCGCTTCCTTGGCCGCGGTCCTATGGGCCTGCTTGGCCTTCTTCCACTCCTGCGGGGAGATGGGCTTTACCAATAGGTAGCAGCCTTGTGCTCCCCACGGGAAAGCCTCCTTGGTGCTTGCGGTTGGTTCATAGTGCGCCTCTCCGCTAGCCATGGCCGCCGAGGGGTGCTCTTGGAATGTGACACCCTCTTTGATGGGGCATGCGTGCGCATTATGGCTGAACGCGTCACAGTGGGTGTAAATGGGGGGCGCGCTGTCCATGGTTACCCGGAATGGGTGGAAGGTATGCCCTGTGATATTAATAAAAGTGGAGTGTGGGATCAGGGTTAGGTCCTTCGCAATCTCCTCAGTTGGGGTCAGAACTGTGATGGCTTTGCCGGTGCACAGGTGTGGCATCAGCATGAAACGTTGCATTTTGAAAGATTGTATTTCGCCATATATGGCGAGACCATCTTTCAGGTGTTGCTCCAAAATGTCACGTTTTACCGTAGTAGGCAAAAAGTCAAACGTGAGGAAAATTTGGTTTGATTTTGTCCATCTGGTGCGTTTAGTTTTGACGACCTGTTGCCCTTCAGGGAGGTCGACCACTATGCGCACTGCTGCAGCCTCGTCTGCTGCTATTTTGCTTTCGAAAACTTAGGTCCAGCCAACCGCGTGACATGGAGTGAGGTGCAACATACACCGCGGTTGGGAAAATTTTGTGTACATCTTCACAAAATTTTTCCCATAGGGCCGTTTTTTGGATGTCCAGATACATACGGACTCCGAATTCCACCAACGAAAGTGGCTGGGAATGTGGCATGTTGATGTACTAGTTGCATCGTGCTTGCCACACGAGTATCTCCGGGGAAATTGTGAACGCCAGTTTTTTTAGATTTTTTTCTATTCCGCCAGATTCTCCGGGGCGTTTTCAAACGTTAGAGGGCGCGGGCCTTCCGCCTGCTCCTCTTGCCTTGCTTGCCCAACTGCTCCCAGACATGGGCGCAGACTAATCCCCTCTATGAGATTATCAAACTAGATTTAGTCTTGAATTGAATGTGTTGCAAAAGTGTTTGCAACGAGAAAGAAAAGTTATTACTCATATTAATCTTGGCGGATCCATATGTCCCGCTCTCATGACCTAGGGCTTATCATCCAGTCATATTGGAATTGCGACAATACCCCCTTCTTGACTGGATGATAAGGCTTCTATTGCTTATATGCCTGGAGGAACTTTGCATGCACTCAGTTGATGATCTAACTGCTAGCGGGGTCCTTGATAGTATATGCATCTTTGCCTATCTTCTCAATGACTTTGAATGGTCTAATCCAGATACTAGCCAGCTTGTGTTTTCAGCCAAACCCATGTTGATTGTGGAATAGGACCATGTCTCCATCTTTGAACTGTTCTATATCACTCTTTTATACTTGATTGGCATCCTGGCTTTTGATTCTCTTGGCTAAGCTGAATGAGTATGCTTCAGTTTGTAATTTAATCAGCGTATTAGTTAGAAAAGACAAATAGCATTGCAGATCATTCCGCCAGTGTTCTCTATACAGGCATATAAGTGGGAGGGCAGAGAGGGGTTCCATCTGTAAAGCAATTGGAATGGGCTTTTCCCCGTGGCTGAATGGTAGCCAATGTTGTAGGCAAACACCACAGTAGAAAGGAGAGTACTCCAATCAGAGGGCCTGTCCATGACCAACTTCCAGAGTATGCTCACATGGGTCCCATTAGCCCGTTCATTCATACCATTGGACTCTGGGTATTATGGAGCTGTTAGAACCCCACAGATGGCCATCAGCTCATTTAGCTTAGGTAGAATGTGTGAAGTGAAGTTTGTCCCGTTATCAGTAAG
>JAKSZP010011533.1:0-14480 GCA_022478985.1 Massospora cicadina | reverse complement strand
ATGTTCTCTTGACTACCCACTTTGATGGGTTGTTCCCGCCCTTAGTCTTGCTGTGTGTAGTGAATTAACCATTTATCTAAATAGATAAAGGAATAGAGGTACTAATATATCAGATAGTGAGCCCGGGTATCCTATAACATTTTGATGCATCGGGCTTAGGATTCAACTTTTATCAGTCTCAGTCCTTATAAATTATTCTACGATAAGGGAACTATAGGCTGATAGGAGATAGGGGACGGGGCGCTAATTTAGTAGGTATTAGGATGTATTGTTCCGATTCTTGGCTACTTACCAATCATACTATAAAAATACAGGCCCCTTTCTTCTTTTTATTAGTCTTCCTCTTATTCTTTCTTTTTAGGACCCTCTTTCTCTATCCCCTTACATCTTAGGCTGCCCCCCCTCTCAAGTTTTCATCCCTTTATACTCCACTTCCTTTTCATACCCTTTGTCTTTTTGGATCTTTCCTATTTTTCTCAAATCTTTTAGGTGAGTTGAGTTATGTGATAAGTAAGTCTTTAGTGGCAAATTTAACTTATTAAATTGTGAGATTTTAAATGGTAATCAAATGAAAAACTCAGATGAGACCTATGAGACAAGCAGCGATTGGGTGATTCGAATCTTGGTAAATTAGGACTGAGATAAGTTAATCATATTTTCTCTCTTATTGGTTAATTAGTCATCTATGGAAATAATTGTAGAGGTACACTAGCGAAGTCTTGAGTGGGTTGTTATCCCTGATTGTATTATCCTTGGTATTGGACATAGGGAGTTATCCTTATTTGCTAGACTGGTGCATATTCACATTGGTTCCCTTGATTCCTAAGCTTTGTGGGATCCTTCCCACTCTAAGGTTGAAAAATACATTTTAGTAAGTTGTGGTTGGGGTAAAAGAGGTTTAAGAAAGATTTTAAAATAAATGGATCCACAAGACAAACTAATCTAACGAGACCAATAGGGTAAGGGATAGAATCAAATAAGGCACTAAGGATAGGGAAAGATCACAGAGATCTTCAAGAAACCGGATTTATATAACAAGAAATTAAGATACAAAATAAGGGGGGTAATAATAAGGAGTTAAAGTGGAATCATATTTACTGGCCTTTATAAATTAGTGGACCCATTAATAAAATTATATTAACCGAGTTATATTAACTAAGTTCCTTATTTTATACAATTTAAATTATTAATAGTATACAAAGTAACGAAAGGTACAACTTAATCTGGTTAAGTATAGAATTAACCTTATAATTAGATTTATTAGTAAATAATTCTTACCCCTAACCTTTGCATTTATAACAATGTTGCCTATTTATATTTGTGGTATAATAATTAGAATAGTGGGGATCATTTTTATGACCTCGACTTAAGAAAGAAAAATAGGACGAAGGGACGATAAGAAAATAGAGGAAAAGGACGTAAGTAATGACAAGTTAAAAGGCCCTAGCCTAAGAAGAGAAGGCTAAGATGTAAGGGTGGCTAATAGAGAATGAAAAGACGTATCAAGTAGGGGGAAAATAGGAAAAAGCAGAAAGAGAAATGGATGACTAGTGACAAAGATGAGAATAGTGAAGGGAGAATAGATTGCTTGTAGGTAATGAATAAGATAGGTTGAAAGAACCAATGCTGGTGAAAGTTGGGACTGTTAAATAAATCACTAGTTGGGTCCAATGATAGATAGACATTGCAAAGGGGTTTTAGTTTGTAACCCTGTTCATAGGTTAACGTACAAAAGGAGAGATTGAATATTTAGTAGGTTGAATCGGATAGATTAGGGGGAGGAGGGATATAAGGCTTATAATTATTTATAAGTCTAAAATTGGACTATGTTGTTATGAATAAATTTCAGGGGAAGAGTCAACCTTACATGACTCACATATAGTAGTTCTCTTATTAGATAATGATAAAATTAAACCATTGGAATTTGTTCGTAGAAATAACAGGTAGGTAGGAGTAGATGTCTGTAAAATTATTCTTAATAATAATAACAAAAATGGGTAATAGGTAGCCTTTCTATACAGTTGATTTGAGCTATTCTTGTGAACAAATTTATTTATATATATATTCTAGACTCACTACTTTCCCCATCCTTCATTCTTTTGTTTATTGCCTTTCTGTAGGCTCCCTCATTGGTTGAGGTTGAATTACTTTACTTAAGTCTTGGTTTATTACTTGACTATCACTTACTTGAGTGATTTACCATATCACGTATATTACAACATTAGGGTGGAAATTATAAGGAAATTAGGGGGTAAACAAATATTTAAAGATGAAAAAGATAAGAAAATGTTTATGTTGGGTATAGAATGGGGGTAGACAGGACTGAAAGATTTTATAAGAAACAATAGGGATGAAAGGGTAATGTGTCTAACTAATTTGATAGATAGCCAAGGATAAGAATAGAGAAACCCTATTTTCTAATAGGTCGTTTGAGGGAATTAGAAAACTAGTGGGATAAAGATTGAGGGGCTTATATAAAAAGAATTATCTAATAGATAGAAAGGTATAATAATGGTTTGAAGATGAAAATGTGTTTAAAGAAATGTAGAAGATTGTCACTAGAAATTGTAACTAGTTGCCTATCAAATAGAACTCTATAAAGAGTATTAAGTAGGGGGAGGAGCACACATAAGAAAATAACAAAGATAAAGAGTGAATAAAGGAGAAAAGTCCTAAAACCTTTTAGGTAGAATAGCCAATGCGTGTAACATAATATGGTTGGGAGGAAGGCTGAAAGGAGAATAGAGTGGGAGGATATACAAAAATAGGGAACTAAAAGAGTAAATAGGAAGAGGGGTGGATAAATATAAAAGGTAACGGATTTGTCTAGTAGGATAATAATATAAGAATATATATGACAAAGAATATAACCAGTACTGTATCTGTAATAACGAGAATAGATAATTTTATAGTAATCAGATTAGTAATATAAATTAAATCCTAAATTAGATATGCGTCATACTTAATTGATTAGAGGTTACACTCATATTATTGATATATTCCCAATGGTAAAGTCTTGACCCCCTCGCTACTAAAGGTTATAGGGGGAGGGGAGCATATCAAACTATTAAAACAAAGATTGGAGGTATGTAAAATAATTGTCACCTATAAACTAGGATTGGTGGTATCATAATCGCATTATACTTCCTCTCTCCCCTATTCTAGTATCCCCTCCCTACTCCCTTGTAAGGTTTCTTATTCACATCATAGGTTTTATAGGTCAAATGCTTGTATTCATTTTAGTATAATTTTTATTGATAGGGGAAATTTAAATACTTGTAAAATAGGTAAACTTTGTTTAATCAGGGTAACGAAAGGGCATAGGGAAAAGGATATAAGGGTTAGCAGGAAAACCCCCTAATAGGGGAGGAACAATAAACAAATGTAACGAGAATATTTATAAATGTGAAGACTAATAATCGAGATAATAGATAACCATGAGAGGGTTATTGAATAGTTGAATATTGCTAGAATAGCTAAGCATAAGTAACAATAGGGGAGGCTGGAGCACTTCAGTTAACTAATCGGTATAATCTATAATGTCCATGTGGTTATATTGGTTGGGAATAGCCAAGGCTGAATAATTATATAAGTGACCAGGGGTTTTTTAAATATATAGAACTTAAATGAGGATAAAGGACGTAAATCATAAGAATAAGAGGTAGCCAACCTGCTTAAGAAGGTAAAGGGGCTTAATGAAAAACAAGAAAGGTTTATATAATATAAATAGGGGATAAAATTGTAAAAGAAATGGTCAGGAATAGAAAAGTGTAAATAGGGGAAGGGGGGAAAGAAAAAGACGTAGAGAAAGGGGTTTAATAAAAGACTAAGGGGGTAAGTAGGGGAGTCTATCCATCGAATGAGGATATCGGGGACTGTAAACTTTAGTATAAATAAAATAGGGGGGACTAAGAGGGTTGGGAAATAAGTGACGATGAGAGAGTAAATAGGGAGTCCTTATAAAAGTGATAGTTTAGAGTGAATAAAGAACTTATCAATAAAAGTGAGACTTTCTAGTGAAGAAAGCCCTAGTCTATAATGAAGGATAAAACGACAATAAAAAATAAAACCACAAGAACTATATAAATCATAGTTAACTAAGAAAAGAGTCGTAAGGAACTAATATAATGGAAGACAAAGAGAAGTCAAGAAACTAGAAGTGGGTAAGAAGTCAAAACGTGTAAGGGTAAGGGGCAAACCCCTAGGAAGAGGGTAATAAGTAGAAGGAGTTTAGTAAGAATAAATCAGATAACCATACGAATCACCTAGGAGCCAATAATTTAAGGAAGTAAAAGAAATTCGTATAATATAAACTAAAGTCGGGATAAAGCTTTCAAAGTATAAATAAGTGGGGTCGTTTTTTATTCATAAACCCAGTTACATTAGTTGTTGACCTACTCGAGTTGTTTTTTACCCGCTCATTGTATATGCTCCGACTAAAATGATAAAGAGGCTAAAGTCATATACTTAGTAGGCATAGTAGAGGTTTAATCTTTATTCCTTTTTTTTGATCCCTTCACATTGTCTTCCTTCTTACTTTTTTTATTAGTAGGGTATCCGTCTCATCTTCTATCCACGTATTTAGTGATAGGAGGGTAGCTACTGATATTATTTGCCTTTTCTATAATCCTATATTTGAGTACTATTATTACCAACAGGGACTAATCTTTTCATAAACGACGTAAATTATTAAATTATTAACTCGGTTGTAATATTATCCATAGTAATAAGATAATCCTTGAGAGAGGTAAATTATACATAATCGTCAATGTTTGTAAATAAAGGATTGGAGTAAGTAGGTATATTTGTATGGATAGTGAATCCGTCTTAGTATGATTATAAATATTCTAGGATTACGTATTAAATTGTTTTTGTGTAGGCTTCATCTCTTCTTATATGCCTTACTTTCTTGCCAGTCCTATACGTTAAACTATTGATCCGTTAGTGATGTTAATTGGTCACAATACAGTGGTCAAGACTAACTTTTATCACCATAATGTCTGCATAGGTAAAATCTCTATGCTCACAACCCCAAATCACAATACTTTAGCTTTACTGACTAACCCCTGTATTAGTTGCTACCTAGTGAGGTATGATTGATAGGTACCCACTTATCCAAAATAATGGGATCTTTATACCGTTACCTATCGGTATAGTCTGGTCAATCAAAATAGCAGAGGGTGTATAATCAAGGGTGCGAATCTGGTCAAAGGATTGGGATTATGACGGAAGAATTGGCATTTTGTCAACATAGGTCTCGCAGGTCTATTACATGATAACTATTCGTTGCCTATTACAAGGACGAATCTTTCTCTTGGATGACCCCCTACTACTCTTTTCACATTGGACACGTTACGATTATCCGAGGCCTCTTTTTGCAATCCTGTCACCGGTATATAAACCTTGTTACTGAGTCTTGTTTACGTCTCACTTTCAAATTTGTCCCTAGTTTCACGAGACCCTTTTATCTGTTTGTTGCTCTTTTGTGACTCTATTTATCTATTCGATAGGTATATTGTCGACATAGTCAGGTGCTGTTCCTCCCTCCCACTGGGTTTCTCTTCTTATTACTACCTTGGTATTATCTCCCCTATTCCTTATTGGTATCCCCAACCCCATATTCTTTATGTTGAAAAGTGGAATATCCAAACTAAACCCTTTATCTTATTGGTACCATGCCAACAGTTTTAACTTACGTGAGGTAAAGTCTTGATTCGTTGGAGAATATTTATGTTGCAATCCCCAAAGGTGAAAGAATCGTAGGTAAGTATCCAAGGCAGATAATTTTTAGATAACCTATCGTTGGGTAGGATAATTAGGATCGTGATAGGAAGTAACTACTTTGCATGGGTAATGGGTGAATAAAACATTGTGATAATTAACTAACATAAATTTGAAGTAAACCCAAAAAAGGTAAGAATGGCCAGATTTGAATAAGAATTGAAGGGGAACAAAGGAATTAGCCCCTATAATAATCGATTACTAATACTTAATCCGCTAATAATTAAATATTTGCCTATATATCATATTTACGACCTTGAATGATTATCACAAATGGAAGAAGATTCGCATTTGAAAATAAAAATATAAGGGGAAAGATAAAAGAAATCCAAAAAGGACCAAAACTAAGAAAACCTAATGGAAAAAGAACCAAGGGGTGGGAGGAAATTGGGAAAGACCTTAAAACGAAAAGAGGTGGGGGGACCAAGAATCTATAGGGGAAAGATATAAAGGGGGTAGGGGGAACAACAAGGACGATGGTATATAAGAGAACCCACCCTCATCTTAACGATAAAATGTAATAATCTGATGCCTATTTCAACTCTATAAGTTTCCTATAAAAAGAATAAAACTTACAATCATATATATGAGCTCTAAGATAAAGATTCGATTGGTGAGACTTTATCTATAAATTTACCATATGAGAAAGATAAATGGCCAATAAGAAAGGAAATAAACCAATAGTGCAAGTAGATGAGTATAAGACGCATACAAGGGTCCACTAAGAAAGGGTTTGGGGAGTATGAGGAGAGAATCCTATGGTAGGGGACCCAACTAAAAGATTATATTAGAAAGTAGATAATAAGAATAAAGGATAGGAAAAGAATAGGGGAAAGGATATGATAAGTGTAAAACAAGGATCACTAGGATAATAAGGCGTAAAATGACAAACTAGGGGAATGAAACAAAAGACAATAATGGATTCACGAAATGAAAGGATTAGGGAAGAAAACTTCAGAAAGGGGAGGTAAAAATAGGAACGAAAAGAATAAGCCATACTTAGAATCTGATAGACGACAATCTTCTATGATTCGATAAAGAAAAGAGACTATAATCTGCCAACATAGCAATAAAATCCAAGATATCCACCCGTGAATAGAAAATAGGAAGAACCTCTAATATAACAAATAAGATGTATTTAATTCCCTAGCATTAACTCCCTCCCTCATGAATAATTTAATTTTCTATTGACTTTTAATTATTATGAATCATTTTACGTATGATTTGATTTGGGATGGTTGCCTTAACGATAAATAATCCAGTGATAAATGATAAAATACCTCGTATATCTTAGCCACAGTACAAGGGTTTTAAGAAAGGCCACTTCGATTTTAAATTTAATAAATGAAGAGAAAAACCATAATAGACAATCTTGGTAGCTCAAAGAAAAGATAACCAGAATAAAATGGATGCTCAATCAACGCATATTAAATAAGACTCATTCGTCAATAAATCGAGAAAACCGTAAATGGAAGCCATAAAAGGGATAACCACAAAGAAAACTAACCAGTAACAATAATAGGGGGAAATCAGTCCCGACACATATACAATTGCCTTTCCCTCCCTTTTAAATTAGACCCTAAATTTCCTTAGGTAAAGTTTCTAGTTTTTATTTTTTATATACCCTATTCTCTTACTATCTATCACCTATTACCTTTTACGTTTTGTTATTTTTTATATTTTCATGGCTAACCTCCACTTATCTTGTATAGTTCCTAGTTTTGTTTTCAAGCTCTATATATCCCTTTTACCCTTTCCTCTCCCACTTCCCGGTTCTATACTCTAGACTCTTTTCTATCCATTATAGTATGGGATTCAATTTGGGTATTAATCTTAGTATAAATTAACTATTTATGAATATAATTCATGAGAGCACTAACTCAGACTAGAGAATGGTTGGTTTCTAATATAAAGAGTGATTCATGAAAGAGAAATTCAAATTCAAATGTAGGGATTATTTAAGATAATATGGACCTCCGATTTGTAAGACGACTAAATGTTTTAATAAATCAGAATGTATTAGCCACCTATCCTTTGTTGAGATTAAACCTTCCTTCCAATCCTTGTTTTATAAAAGCCCATTTAATCTTCTGGTATATCTTATATTAAGTTGTCTCCCTTTTGATCCCCTTTTTTACTATTTAGAAGATAAGGAAAGTACCCAGCCTTTAATTATTAAGGGGTAAAGCATTGGCTACCCTATCTAAATTCTCTCACATATTATACCGATTATATCCATTGCTTAGTTAAATTAATATTACCTATTTGCATTTCTCTTTGTTTTATCTATAGCTGTTTTTATTCCTAGTTTTATCCCCCTTTTCCATTTCCCTATTAATCGTTTTTTATAAACGTAGACTACAAACTCTCCAGTAAGACAATTCAATACTATAAACGTCGCCAAGATAGGGTATTACAAATAATCCGAGGATTTAGATATTACAAAGCCCGTATAAGTATTTTATGCATTTATAAAACCAACTTCTTATTATACGTTTTACAAATAACCCTATCCCTCCCTTTTATCAGATCAACTTTATCGGTTAGGTTTTACGACTTATTATTTTTATATAAGTTTTCTATACTTATAGTAACGTATTTATTTGTGGGATAATTTTTATAAACTATAAATTGGAAAGATTGTTATAAACCAAAGGGTAGATATATGCAATAAATTTATAAACTAGAGGTATAAAGTTAATTTGGTTATAGTGACTATATTGAAAGAGTCACTTGGGTAACTTAACAAGGCCCATCTAGTTTTGTCAATTGGGTTTCTGATTGGTATAATCTAGTAAGGGGATAATCATAGCTTGAACCAAGGAGAAATTTGGATAAATATCTTTAATAATATTATGAGAAGACTAATATTTATAATAAGTTTTGTATAACCTAAATTATATAAACCTTTCTTATAGGCTATGGAAGGTTTTCTCTTTTTCCTTCTTGTTCTATTCTTTCTTTTTATTCCCTCTTGTTTTCATCCCTTACCCTTTCTGGTATCCTTTCCCCTACTTTCTTATCCTCCTTGTCATATTCTTTTAGGTGATAGGACTCCTGTGATACTTATATATTCACTTCTAAGCTTCTTCTCCTTTTTCTTCCCCATTCTCTACTTTTTATATTCTTTTGTTACTCTTTCGTTGATACGTTACTCCCCTCCCTTTTTTCCTTTTCCTCCTTATCCCTACGTTCTTTTATTATATTTCTTTTTCTTGACCCCTCCTTAGTAAACCCTTTCCCCAATCTCCTTTCTATTTACGACTTCGAAGGTTTTATAAATAGTTTAGGTTTGTGTTATTGAGCTACCTTCCCTATTTCTTAGTTTTGGTTCCTTCAACCCTTTTCACTTATACATATCCCACCTTATTTCTTTCCCTTCTTCTGACGAGACAAGTTCTTCCCAATCTTTTTCCCTTAGTCCTATCAACCTAGTCCCTTTCTATTCTTTGTACCCGTTCTTGGTCCTTTTATTCTTACTATTATCTATTATTCCCTTTATCTATATTGTGTTTATCCTCTAATTTATAATATTTTTATTTGAAAGAGGATATATTGAGAAATATGGGCCTATTGTGAGAACTAAGCTAAATTGTTAAGTTAGTTAACATCAAACACAATTACTGTATGATCTAGAGTACAGCCTTTAGTGAGTGAATATATTTTATATAGGTATATGTACCAATTAGTTTATTTTAAATAAAACCTAGGATCACAGAAGATGAAATTTATCTTAAGGGGTTAAGTTTATGATGGGGGTAGTGGGTTGATAGAAGGATACAAGTAAATAATTTATCTAGAAAAGTGTTGATTGATATAACACAATAATCGAGATTGACACAATGAAAATTAATAGTGAAAGGTTAGGATAACTCTAGGCATAATAAAAAAAAGGAACGAAGGGTAATATAAGGTATAGAAAAAAATAGATAGACTAGAAAGATAGAGTAAGAAGGGATAAGAAGAACCCCCAGGGACAACCTACTCATGAAGAGGATAGAATAAAACAAGGTTGGATTTGTATAAAGAGTGTGCATAAATAATTATAAAAAGGGAGCTTGTCTATATAATAAGAGAAATCGTAACCTATAAAAGGTAGATGGAATAAGACTAGGATAAAATAGCGGAACTCGAGGATAGCTCAAAAGCTTGAAGGGGATTAGAAGGGAGGGGAAAAAGGGTAAAAGAATAAGAAGGGAATGAAAGGAGAGAAGACTAGAATAGGGAAGAAGGATGCCTAATAGGAAAGTGAGGAAAAAAATAGAAAGGAAGAAAATATAGATAAAAAGGGGGTAGTCTAAGGTTTAGTGAGGTGTGAAAGGGATAAAGGGACTAAAGGAAATGGCCAAGGGAAGAGAAAGGGAACAACGTAAGGGTAAGAGAGTAAGGATAGAAAAGCTTAAGTATGTATGAGAAAGAAGCATAATAAAGGCCTAAGAGGATATATCTGTTTAGGTAAAAAACTAAAAATCCACTATGAATACTTTACTAATTTGGTAGAGTGAGGTGTAATATCTATAGTCTTAGTTGCTATTATCATTAGTTAATTTTTATTTTTAAGTTATTTGTTAATTTTTATATTCGTTAATACACATTAGTTTAGTTATATTATACACGTCTTGTCTATTCTTCGTTTATGTTCACTAACTACTTATTTATAAACAGGTTATAGGACTTATCTACGATTAAACATCTAATAAAGTATTTAAGTTAATAAAAAGGGGAAGAAGAGGAAATCAATCTTTACAGAATGAAGTAATACTCATAAAATCCAGGGGTCAGAATGAGACTTATAGGGTTTAATAGGTAAAGAGTTTTCCGAATTAAAATTTATTAGGGTTATAGCTAAGCAGTTTTATAATCGTTTATTATTCCCTACCCTATTGTTTTTATTATACGCATTCATATACTTATACTCCCATTTTCTTTTTCCTCTTTTCTAACCTTCTAATTTCTTTCTCTTCCGTTATCCCTCTACTTCCCTCTTCTACTATATTATTCATTGTTAGTTATAGACCCTCCCTACTAGATTTTGCACGTTACATTTATATACGATGTTTTACATTACTTATCACCTTATGGACTCTATTATTCTTACCTACTTAAGGAAACTCTATTATATCCACCCTTTGGTAGATTGGTTTTCTCCCCCTTTCTTATTTTCATCCCTAATATTCTTTTACGAGGGTTTACTTAAGTTCTTTTATGATCTACCACATACACAACCGGATGTTGTTCTCCTTTCTTCCCTTCCTTATACTGATCCTAGTCCTCTTCTTCCTCTCTTAAACCCAATTTTGGTTCTTTTTTCTCAAACTTTTATAGTTAAATTACTACATATGGTAAATCACTAATCGATCACTATTCTTCTTCTGGCTTACTATTCTTGTAATCCTTTAGTTTTCTGACATTATCGTCCTTTATCTATGGATGGCCCCTCACCAAGTAAATTCAAAACTTACTAAATTGGTTCCTTACTTTGTACTCTTTAAATTAGAGACTTAACACGTATTTTATCAATTAAATACTTAGTATATAAATTATTCTGGGATATATCCTTGGTAATAAGTATTAGGAGGGTAGAATTATCAGTTCACCATTATAAAAGGGTTTTATCTAATTGTGCTCTACTATTATAACCATAGTTAGGTACCCCCTTCGTTATTTATGCCTTATTTACTATTACTATTCTTCAACTAAACTGTTGTGTCTTATTGATTTTTATTATTACCTCCCCCATTTCGGTATTTATATAACCATGAAGAAGATAAGTTACCAACAAGTATAAGTTAATCCGATGACGAAGGGTTAACAGCAAATTAAAAGATAATAATCCTTATCTTTTACTAGATAAATCCCCAACTCATTTTTAGATCCCCTGTTACAAAGTTCCATCTAACCTTCTAATGGTTAACCCTACCATTTAACACTTAAATTTAATATTGGTCAACCAAGGGAATGGAGGTAAATAATAATACATAAATGATACCAAAGTAAACCAGAAAGGTAAATCGACTAGGGAACCAAATTGGAGAAAGGGGAGGTGGGAATAAATCAAAGGCTTAGGAAAGAAATAAAACAGAATAAAAGATTATAATAAAAGAACCCCAAGAATACCTGAAAATAAAGATTGTAACTAGATAATACGTATAAAACTTCGATAATTGAAAAAATGAAAGGGGTACAAAAGAGTCCTATATAAAGAATACTTAATATTCATAACTGGAGAATACTTCGAGACAGTGTGTAAGACAGTGGAGCCCAGAATAAGCGAGACACAGGTTGTAGGAAGAAAGGGGGCTAGACCAAGTGGAGGGGAAAAGAGGGGAATGGGTAGGGGAATAGGGAAAAGGAGCCGGGGATAGGGTGGGGCTTAGATGAAAAGAGCATGAAGGGGGGACGAGGAGTGTGGGAAAAAAAGGAGGGTAAAAGTAGAAAACCAGGGAAAGGGAGAAGGGGGCAAAATAAGCAACCCCTTGGATTAAGTGAGGTAACCTCATAGTAAAGGCAATATTCTTCACAAGTCTATATGATGTACAAAATCCAACAAATTAGCAAACGATTTGTCCATAAACCGGCTCTTCTATCTTTCTATAAACCTTGCTCAACTGAAGACCCATATAGTTAGGGGGTTGGTAATATGTGCATAACCTACTCAAAAAAGAGTTTAAGAAAAGGAACTACCCAATCATCTGCCCACCAATTGATAAAAGGCTCACGAGAGCTAGTAACTAAAACCCAATCACTGGGTCTTCTCTTCTATACCCAATCCCGTCAATTGTGCTTACTCGAGTAACAATAGCAAACCAACCCTCCCCTCTTTATGCTCGTCCACTTTCTCCCCCCACCCATATAATTAGACAAATGGTAAGACCATTCAACGGCTACTCCTGATAGAGTGAAACCATAGGGGCTGTACGTACATTGAAAACCATTTTTGCCTTATCCTTGAACAATAGTTTGTCTATAAGTCTATTTCGATAAATTAGGAGATAACTTAAAAAATAATGCCTTAAATTACCACACTTTTTATAAACTCAATCTTTTTTATACTTACTTAAAATCACTCCGTTATTGACCCTACCCCTTTTTATATGCTCTGTGGTAGAGTGTAGAGGGAGAGGGGAAAGAATAGGGGCGGGATCAAAGGTGCACAATAAAGCAAGTATATAAAAAACTAAGTCTGGTCACTATCATAAACCCCATTCAAAGGAGGCCCCGTGGAGTAACCTAATGGACGATATCAAGAATTGTAGTTTTAACTTGGTTCCTAATCAGTAATTCAAACGAGTAAGTGAAAACCATGTGAGAGCTGATATAAATCAGTACTCAAAGGATTGTACGTGAAGTAGTATTTGAAGAAAGTAGGGATATGTGGAAGAAAGCAATAAAACGAGTATAAGAAGAATAAAAGGGAATGAGAGTGAGAAGGGGGAAAGGGATAATAATGAATAGCTAATTCGATAAAGACCTTCTATAGAAGTAGAGTTAGAGTTATCCTCCTCTTCACTTGCTACTATTCTTACTATTTTCGTTACTATCTACCCCTTGTTAAGTTTAGGAGTCTCTTTAGACTCTTTTAGTCAAGTGTTCACTTCTTTTCCTTCTCTTCCTTTTTGTCTTCACTCTTACGTCTTGTTCCTTACCCCTCCCTTTTGCTCTTTATTCATTCCTATGGCGATTATCTGGCCAGTCATATGGCCTTCACCTACACTTTATTGTTAAGTTTGTTAAATTCTTGATTGTGATTTTAGTACTCCAACCTTACGTTTAGGGTCAGCATCTGCAATATAGATTATCCAAACTAACGACCTTTTTATATAAGTGGGCCTTAGTAAGTATAGGGAGGATTGAAGGGAAGAGCCCTGTTATAACATCTAAGAGAAGCCTCAATATCCAATTAACACAAATCTTATTTCAGATATAGTTCATACAAATCTCAAACTTGTTCCTTCTTAAGATTGTTAATATGGTTTTATCCCTATTTTCTCACTTATGTGATCCCACTCGCCAGATCATTATCCAATACCCACCCTTGTTGTTACCTTCTTTCTACACTCATTCTATATTAGTTAAACTTTTTATACTCTGATCCCCATTACCTAAACTTTCTATAAGATATTTTTCTTAGTCCGACCCTTCTTACATAAAAGTATTTCCATAGCGAATTATTCTAATAACCTGCCACTCCTATTACTGTCCCACCCAGGTCTTATCCCACAATTTGCTACTACTTTCTACAATTGGTTGGCTACTCCCTTCCTTTATTCCTATTTGTAATCCTTGTACTGGTCATTTGTGCTCTTTAGTCTTTTGTCCTCTTACCCCCAACCCCTCCCTCAGGCGACTCCAAAAAATACATGTAAGTAAAAAGTGCACAGGGAGGCTCAAAAAAACAACTAAAAAAGAAGAAAATGGAAAAAAAGGAATCACATCAGAAAAGGTGGGGAAAAAGGAGGTGGGTGCGGTGAGGATGGCGAGGATAAGGAAAAAGGGTAGCAGAGGTCGGGGATGGCGAATTTGAAAGAGTAGGATGGAAGGGAATAGGGAATCATCACATGAGGAGGAAGAAAGCAGAAAGGATAGAAGGGGTAGGGAAAACGAGAAACAAAGGTAATAGGAGAAAGAGCCTATAATTGGGAAAGGCATAATGATGCGAGAGGAGGTAAAATTTAAGTATTGGCTAATCCTAATTGGGG
>JAKSZP010011532.1:0-14528 GCA_022478985.1 Massospora cicadina | reverse complement strand
CCCAGCTGTCCCAAGACTATTGTCCAGTCATATCAAAATTGCGACAGGTACAAAGAGGCCAGGTATCCCCCTTGTCTCCCAGGGTGATATTGCCTATGTGGTGGATGATTGGTGGGTTATGGCTTAACCTTTGAAAGTTCCCCCACCTATCCCAGTGTTGATGATTGAAGAATTGTTACACCAGATCAGAGAGATCTGCATAAAGGTCTTGGCAATAAAAAATAAATGTGGGGTGGATGCGGTGAGTCCCTTACTTAGGCCAAACTTGAATCTGGTAAAATTATTTAAAATTCAATGAATTTTCCCATCCAGAATTAAAACCCAATTTGCCTAACCCTACAAGTCTAAACAGGCACCAAAGCAATCAGGTACAGGTGGGTTGGACATCCCAAACCCATTCCTGACCATATGGGACTGTCTTTACATAGGATGGCCATGGGAGGTCCCATTACTCATCAAGTGAGATGTCACCACTAGAATCAGCATAATCATGTCAAGACCACCATTCAGGCATCTGAGAATAAACTGATGCTGACTCAGCCTACCACTGACACCCTCGGAGTCAGTTTAAATTATATACACCCACTTAAATTTCCAACAATTTAAGTCAGAAACTTGGCCCTAGTTCCTTGCGGTGCAAATTTACTCTTAAATAGACTTAGCATTTAAGCAATTGTCCCACACAGAGAAAATTGATGGTCAATTTTCTAAAATGTCAATAAATTCCCTTTTTCCAGATAAATTTTTATTTGCTATAGATTGATATCTCCTGGCATCCTGCAACACCCGCTAATGTTGAATTATGGGGTGCTCTATTACTGGTCATTGCAGCCTTTTTAGTGACTTTGGTACCCTCCACCATTAACTGGGTTTACCATGTTCTAGACCTCTTAAATCTTTTCTCTTTTCCAAAGCAATCTGACTCCAGAATCTCAGCATTTTGTGAAAAAAATTACTCCCACTTTGGGTGAGAATCTGCACCCTCACTGATGGCTCTACTTCAACCCCCCTACAGGGAACACAAAACTGATGTCCCCTTAACACTTCCCCATGGTCAAGCCTGTAGGCTCTGGAGATGCAACATCCTGACTTTTTTCTGAGTTGCTTCTCACTCTTGTGTTCCAAGGCGCTCATTATTCATCTATTTCTCAGCCATCTAAACGTCACCCAAGAAGCAGTGCCTCTGGAATTCTAGCTTGCCTTCTGTCTGCTCTTACATCCTGACTGGCAGGTTGGAATAAACTTTAGCTGGTAGATTTTCTTACATCGTCACTTTGAACAGGAAAAATTAACCTTAGAATTTGTGGACAAGACTCACACTGGAGAAATCTTAGTTACTAAGGCCACCAATAGGGAAACTAGTAGGAACCTCAGAGTGGTAACTATATATGCTGTGCCAAAGCTCCACAAAAAGCTAAAAACTGAAAATCCTGTCAGAGATACCAACCAACAAATTTATGGTCATAGCAGGAGATCTTAATTGCTGGACAAACATTAGCTGGGGTACATTTCTGACAAGTGAGCACCTCAACTGCAAGCCTGATGATATGCTAGAATACCTGGTTTCATCAGAGATGTGCCTCACAATAGACAAAGAGGACAACAACATCATAAACCTTACACGGTGGACTTATGACTCCAATGGAGTGCTGCAGATTGTTTCTGTCTGAATTACATGCTAGTGTCATCCAACTTAAAGCTGCTGACCTTAAATAAAAAAGTCCGCCTTAACTCCAAGAGTGACCATATGGTCATCTGAGTCTCAATTGACCTGTGTGAGCCCCAAAGTGCTGCAAGTGACAATCTCTTCGTCTTTGCTAAGGGATGCTGAATGGCAACAGACCGTTGAGAACAGGTTTGATCAACTAGTCACTTACCTAGACTAGCTCCCTGAGATTGATCTCCTAGAAAGCTGGTTCCAGATCAAGGAAAAGCTCAAATGTGATAGCGCAAAGTACAAGAAAGTTAAAACCTACTAGCAAACTGACACTATAAAACAGCTGAAGGATGCCTTGGCTACCCTGAAGCTCTCATGATGGGACAGAAGAGAATGGCATAGCAAGTACCATGCAATGCACAAATGTTAAAGACCTCAATGAGCAAGCAGGACTCTGAGAGATGCCTGATGCCACCTACTAGCACCAAAGCCTCATGGAGACAATGACCAAAGTGAGCCTGGAAAGACTCAAGTAAATCTGATCCCATGCCAAGGTATGGCAGGTCAAACCATTGGATGAAGTGCCCTTTGAACCTGCAACAATCAACTGCAAGATCAAATGATTCTACAGAAAACTTTTCTAATGCTAAAAGATGAGCTGATATGAGACCAAAACCCTCTTTGACCTGGCAAAGCTGGAATTTGGGGAGTTCTTGGTGTTAGTTTTTGATGGTTGACTCAAAAATAAACCCTTCAATAAAACTACCAATACTAATAGATTACTATCATTGATGGATTCTTTGAAACTTCTCAATTTATCTGCATAACTAAATTCATTCCAAAAACGTCTCAAATATACTTAGATCGTCCCAATTTCATAGCTAATAATAGCTATGATAGGGACCATCTAGTACTAAAAAATAATAGCTATGATATAATTACATTATGACTGATTATGGGATCCACTTGGGTAAACCAAGTGAATCTATGGCACAAACCTAATTGCATTTATGATTCTGATGCAAAATGATTGATGAGTTCTATTTTTAATGTATGTTGATCACTGTAATTGGCACAATAGTATTTTCACATGGACAGCCTAAATAGGGAGTACCTAGTACTATAGAGAGGCCTGCCAAAATCCCAATTAGGGGTGCGTCATAATTTGAACTCTATATTTTTATTTTCCCCATTTATTGTATTTCGTCAGCTGTATGAAAAAACATAATTAGGCTGATTGAGAGGCGAATTTACACCACTGAGGTGCTAATATTAAGCCAAATAATCTTCCCAAAGTATAAGAGTAGTAGTGCCTCCAATTGGGCTGAAACAACTGTAATTAAGTTAATTCAAGGGCTGAATTAACTTGAGGATATTTTAATAACCATTGCCATAATCAATAGCGGATTGGCATGGCTTTAGTGAACTCATCTAATAGATGAGTATGGCCAGAAGATGCACTAGAGGTATAAAATACTGGCGCCTGGACCTAAAAAAATCATCTTTCCATATATTCATATTTTTGTCTTATCTTAATTCGATTTTTAATATTAAAAAGTGTAGACAAGCATTAAGGGGAGCTTGTCATAATTACCTGTGTCCGGAGAGTTCCCAAATTAGAGAGGGAAAATTTACCCAAAAGAAGACCAGAAGAGCCATTTATTGTTGTTTAGCTTTGAGAGCTTATGAACGGTTAGGAAATACCATAAGACACATAGCATAGTTGAGGATTTATTGGCTAAAACTTTTCCCAAATATTGAAACAGAAATACATAAATAAGCGATCTAGTCCTCAATTTCTCACACTTGGCTAATGACAAGCAGAATCTTACAGCCAAAATCTTGATTGACAAAGTAAAGAAAGCTTTAAAGGAATCACAAAAAGGCAAGGCACCAGGCCCTGACAACATGTGTGTAGAGTGTACATCACTATCTTTGATTGCATCATGCTAGAACTCACCTGCCTATTCAACTGCTGTCTTAAAACTAAATGCCAAATTCCTGGGGGCCAGGAGAAACAGATTGTGCTCCTGTATAAGAAGTAGCTCCAATGGAAATTTCCAGAACTGGAACCTAATTGTCCTTATAAATGCCAACTATAAAGCTATTAATGCACATCCTTATCAACTAATTGATGACTACAGTGCCATGAACCCTCCATAAGGCTCAGCTGTCATGGCTACATGACATAATTGAAAGAACCAACTGTTAAGACAAGGTTGGACGTCAGGATGCCAAAAAGGTGAAGCTGCAAGAACTCCTTGAATTTAACCATACATTGGACCAACGCTGGTTGCAGGCAATATATTCCCAGGTTGGTCCAGTATGTGTGCATGATGCTTGGACCTGCATTACAGCAAGGGCATTAAAACGAACCAGCTATCTTATTTGATGAAGGCTAAATCAGTTTCCTTGGAGAACGGGGTTTTGAACCTCATTCAATTTTTAATATTGCCAAATTGGGATGGCTTTACCTGCAATCAATAACTTGAGTTCAGTCAATATTAAGCTACAGGACCCTAGCCAATGGTAGGGTGAGCCTAAAATTATTTAGGCTTACCAACATTTCTCACAATTGATGACTTGCTTCCCATTGTTTAAAGTATGTTTCATGAGACCAACTTTCCTCATTGGTCAACTTTCTTGAATAATTTCCCATTAAATTTATGTTTTCTATATGCATTTATTTAGTACAGTTTGTCAAACTCCAAGAGGTCCAAATTAACCCAATATGTGCCATCCTTGCGTGGACCTTCTGTGCACTGTCCTTGTGATAGGTGCTTTGTTTACCTTTAACTCAGCGGAGAGTTTCTTAGCAGTGAATTGGACCTTGCCCACCACCTCTACTTGAACTGGAGTGCTACAGATAAACTCCTGACATCAGAATGGGTTTATCCATGGGTGCACTTTCTGGGACAGCTTTAGCGCTGTCCAGAGTGTGCTGCAGGGCATGTAAGAATCTAAAAGTGGCTACCTCATGTTTCTTGACTTGGAAAAAGCCTACATTTCGGCAGCATGGCCATTTCTGCATGTGGCAATGTGAGCAGTTGGAAACCCCAATGCTTTACATACCTAGGTCTTACCCTTTTACTATAATCATATGACTAAGGTGATTGTCACTGATGGTCTTATGAATGAAATCTCAATTAACAGGAGTCCGCCAAGGCAATCCAGTATCAACAATCATGTTCAACTTCACTGCCAATATCCTTTAGGAAGAGGTGGATACAAAACTCAGGGCTTAGTCCACCTCAACCAATGGCTGCTACAGATACAGGCCTTTGATTGGACATAGTTGTGGGAATGAACCTGCCAGATGACTTTCAAGGTGCCAAAGTGCTCATCACCCTTTACTAACCAGTGTCAAGTGTGAAACTAAAATTATACAATTCCACTGTGGTGAGGATTAGCACTGTCATGGCTACATGACATATTTGATGTGAAAGACTGTAAGGACAAGGATGGACGTTAGGAGGCCAAAAATATCAAGCTGCAAGGCCACCATGACTTGAAACATACCCTGGACCAATGCTGGGTACAGGTGAGATATGCCCAGGTTGGTCCTGTGGATGTGCGTGATGCTTATCCTGTCATAACAGCTTGGGCATTAAAAATGCACCAGCTACATTTTAAACTCAAACAGTTTGTTACGGTTACTTGAGGAACAGGAATTTAAAACCCATTTTATATTATAATATTGCAAAGTAAGGGAGAGTCAATTTATAATCAATGACTTGAGTTCAGACAATCTCAAGTTACAGGACCCTGGCGATGGTAATATGTGCCTATTGGTTCAATTAGGCTTAGCACCACTTCCACCAAGTGACAACTCTCCCCACAGCCTTTAATTATGTTTCTGAAAACCATCATTCCTCATTGTCATTTGTTTTATTAAAGACCCCATTTATTTTAGTATTTTATGTGTACATATTTAGCCTTGTTTACAAACTCTATCAGGTCTAATTTAGTCAAATATGTGCCTTCTTGCTTAGGGCTTTCTGTGAACCATCTTTCTTGGCGGTGCTTTGTTTAACTTTCACTCAGCGGTGGGGTCCTTAACTGGGGGGTGAGCCCTCGACCCCACCTCTACTGGAACTGGATCGTTGCCACCACGCTCTTGATAAGCACTCCCAGCTCCAGCCCACCATCTAATCTTGTTCTGATTCAAAAACCTAGATGATCCGCTATCTGGGTTGTATTCAACAAAAATGGTCCAGCGGTGAATAAAAATGAACAAGTGATACTGTCTAGTATGTCAGCCCAAATAGCATGCTAGAAGCACATATGCCTCAACCTCAAAGAGAATTTATAGGCACTTAACATCTTCATTCTCTTCCAAAATCTGGTACATCTTGTCAGGAACATGTTTGTAACGCTACAGTTCTAATAGTGGAGGGGAGTGAGGGCCCACCCTCTGCTACGGAACCCTCCACTGAATAAAAGGTAAACCACACATTGCCCAGATGAACAGTGCACAGAATGGCACAAGCAATGATGGCACGCATTTGGGTATTTGGGACTTCTTGGAGGTCAGCAAACAGAACTAAATAAATGAACTTAAAATACTAGTTTGAATGGGGTTTTAATAAGCTAGATGACCAACAAGAAAGTTGGTCTTGCAAGACATAATTAAACACTGAGGGGAGAGCTGTCAATTGGTGGAAGTGGTGCTGGCCTAAGAGAATCAATAGGCACACGCTACCATTGGCCAGGGACCTATAACTCAAGATAGTCCAAACTTGAGTTATAGATTGCAGATTGAATTTATTTTAGGTAAGCTGACCAGGGGATAGACATTACCAATACAAAATATGGACTAAAAACACAAACCAAATGCACTAAATGAGTGGCGGAACACCAAAACAAAAAGTAAAGCCAAGCCAACCAGGTGTAGCAGTTGTGGACCTCTTATCCCACCATGTCGGAGGGGGAGGGGGAGGGGGTAGCAGACAGCTTATTGATATTTTCTTCATTAATGAAGAGATGGACTAAAGTGGAGAGCAAAAGGGTTGAGGCATCCGCAGGATGCGGGTTGAGGAAGGATGGAAAAGGGTTAAGGTCTTTGCAAACAAGCTGGGCCTGGAGCATAGCCTCTAGGAATTCGGCAATATGGTGTTCAGCTTGTATGTGTGCATTTAGAAGCCGAGAAGATTTAGTTATATTGGCTCTGATGATGTGTGTGGTGGGGGAAAATTCTGCCAGCGCAACAACTTGCTTGACAGCAGAGGTGGCAGTTTCCCTTAATCGTTCAATTTCCTCCTTTGAAACCTCAGGGAAATCAGCAGGGTAACTGATTATATGTAGCCCCTCATCAAATTGCGCGACAGATTGTGCCATGGCTTCTTGGAGATGGTGGCTATCAGGAGAGGCCACAGCGGCTTCAGCAAGTTGATGGTCACTCAAAAATGGGGTAGCGGTGTGTTTGGGGATATATTTCTTAGGTGGGAATGGGGCATCGAAATATGAAGGTAGATATGGTTCCAAATTAATTGGAAAGTCGGAAGGCGGTACAATTTCCCCAGATTCAGTTATTTAATCCAATAGATCCCAGGGATTTTGATTGAGTGTGATTGACTCAGAGGGACGAGGTTTTGGTTGGGAAACTTTTGGGTCATTAAATTGGTTAGACTAAAGATGTGTCCAAACCTGCTCCTGATTGGGTAAATTAATAGAACTTAAGCCGGCTTGGGCTGTGGTTGCAAAGGTTTTGTTGATTTTTGAGCATTCAGCTGAAGGGGGTGGGGGAAGCCAAAATCCCCACTCAAACGCTGATTGTGTGGCTAAATGTGCGGGCTTGGAAGATTCCGCTTGGTTTAAGTTAAAGCTACAGTTTTTTTTGAATGATCCAACTCATGGCATAGGGGACAAATGGTGCGGCCGTTGTCAACATGAGCCCAAAAGAAATGATATGGTGCAGATAGGATATGGGCACATGGAGGGATGTGCTGGGCTAAGGTTGGTTTGTGGGGGGTGATGGTGGCCATTGCCCGTGGTGCTGCTAGCTGCTCAGCTCCGCTTAGGACCAGGAAGTGGAGGATGGGGTTTGTACGATATTTGGATAGCCCCATCATCAGTTCTTCATAGAGTGTTTGAGGCGGAAGATGCGAAGGAAGGTTTGCAAAGGTCACCACCATTGTGGCGTCACTGGGGAGGCGTGTACGGGTTGTGGAAATAGGAGTGTTTTTATATATTAAGGGCATAGATGCTGCCGCAGCTGCGTCCTCTTCAGTGGGAAAACCAATATCAAAATAGCCCTTATAAGGGCGGAAGTCAATAAATCCCGCTGGTGAAAACGTGGATGTTGCCAGCTCAATTATCGCTTTGTCAGCATATGGGAAGAGATGCCCATATTTGACTCAGAGGCAAAAGCAAATATTAGATTGGGGTAGGCAAGTGGATGGGGGCAGGTTGGGTGTACTCACGCTAAGTGTAATGATAAGTCCCTTGGAGGGACAAATTGGCCTGATGCATTAGGCAGACTGGATGAGCCAGTTACACGCATTTGCCTGCAGGGCGGAAAATGCTAGCAGGTGGAGCGCTGCTGCCCCACGCTGGGGCAGCAGGTGGTGAATCCGCTGACATAAAACGAAAACTGATACGGTGGAGGTGGCGATGGAAAATTTAATGGATGCTTTATTAGTAAATTTGCTCAAAAGTGATGTTGGGCAGAAAGAAAAACTCTAGGGTGGAAAGTTGATTACGTTGTTTTAGATTGCAAATTGACTCATCCCAATTCAGCAATTCTATAAATAGAACGTGTTTTTAATTTCTGTTTCTCAAGTACTCAAACCATCAGTGTTGAGAACGTAGTTGGTGCATTTTAACGCCCTGAATGTAACGCCAAGCTGAGAATCACGCACATCCCCAGGACCAACCTGAGCATATCTCGCCTGTACCCAGCGTTGTTCTAGGGTATGTTTTAAGTCATAAAGTCTTTGCAACTTGACCTTTTTGGCGTCCTGACAACCAGCCTTATTTTACAGTCAGTTCCCTTAATTGTGTCATTAAGCCATGACATTAACCTCTCATACTATTGAGCTCCACCCCTCCTCCAGGAGCTAAGACAGAAAAATGTTCTTGTGGGTAAGGGTCAGCTTCATGGCAGCGATGTTCTGCTTTGACTTGGGTCTTGCAGACTCAGGGAAACGCTCGTGGAAAACTTTGATTAGATATTAAAAATATGCACAGTCATGCGCTAGCACCCAACTGTTCTCTGCTGCATCAAAACCCTTCCAAGATACAAGGTACTATTGTCATCTTCTTACCTGGTGGGAGGCTAAAATCTCTCACACTTCCCACTCTGGCACCCCATCAACAAAATAAGTATCTGGAGTCTCAATTTGAGGGCTTACTAAAAATCCTAACTTGCTTTTATAAAACACAGCAAAGATCCAGAATGAGGAGGAAGATCCAACTGGTATGAGGCGTGGCCCACATTTATGACAATGTAATATAGCCCTACACTCCTTGGTCCCAGCTTTTTTTCATGTGTTGGGATTTTTGCCCATATTCCCAGCCTGATAGATTACCAGGAATCGCTAGGGGATAATTCCCTTATTGAAAGGTGAATTGGAAAGCGGTGGACTCTAATTTTGGAGTAATTATGTTTGGGGATTTTAGATATTTGCCTGGTCATATCTGTTGAGGATTAATCTGGATGAATACTTAAGATCTCGTTGGGCAGAGTTGCCGATGAATTAGGGGCATCTGATAGTTGATTAACTATCAGGTGTACCAACTGGGATTGGTCGGCTTTCATCACCAGCCAATTTGGAATTTAAGGAGTAAGTTGTGAAACGAGTGATACTGCCTGCAACTAGCAAATTGATCAGTTGGTTTTCAACCTGCCTTAATGGATAACAAGTCCCATTACCTAAGCAGGTCACTAGCCAAATATGGTTGGTTCGCTTGAATTGAGAGGAAAACATTAGGGACACGTTTTCTGACTCTTTCTGTTTAGGTCTCGAGGGTGTCCAACGACAGAATACTAGCCATGATGGGGAAGATCATCTCTGCTGAGATAAGGATGGGTTATTCAACGGCAACGGCTGCTGTTTCATCAAAGAGGTGTCAACCGAGGGTTAGACGACCTAATCCCCACTATAAATTCGCTAGAATTCGCTCATAATGAAAAACAGTAAACAGTTAGATCATATTACAGATATATAGTTCTATAGTTTTAAATCAGTATATAGCTTAAGTAGTAAACTATGATCAGCTTTCAAGTGTTCTATTCTTCTCAAGTATATTATTGCTGTATGCAATAATTGGGAGACTCTTTTGGAAAAAGAGTAAAAATCTGAGTGGGGATCTAGAGAAGAAGGAGAAACAATTGGGGATTGCTGCCAACTGTATGTTGGACCAAAAAGATTGTCACTGGGGAATCTCAGAAAAAATTGAGTTGGACAGAACGAGGGAACAAATCCCTGTATCAAGACATCTCAAGTATTTTGAGTGGGAATACTGGTCGAGATTAGGGCCAAGATATAAGAATTCCATTCAACTGTGGATAATAGTCGTCATACTATTATCAATCAATTATAGCATATACTATATATAATGCGGACAAAGTGCACAAGAACCAAACCTGTGCAGTAATAAGTTTATTGGGGTTGTTTGCCAATAATAACCCAAAACAATAAATTTTTACAAGTTGGTGCTCACTACAGGGGTGTAGTTGAGTAGAAGAACTTAGAACATGATGTACTATGAAGATATTTCTAATTCTGGCAATATGTTACTAGGGAAAGTAACATTAAAGAAGATAGAACGTGAAGTGGATCACGTTCAGTGTTGTTCATCAAGCTCACAAGTGGAGCTTCAAGTGAAGCAAATTGAAGATACTCATTACCAAGGAAAAGGACTTGCAGCCTAGATATGGAACTATCTAGTGCTGTAAGAAAACCTGTTCCACCTAATATCTACCTGAGATGAAGAGTATCAGAAGGGCCAACTCAGGTTGAAATTGGGTCCACTAGAAATAGTCCCGAGGAACAGCAGGATCAACTCTGGTTGAAATTGGGTCCGCTTTAAATAGTCCTAAGAAGTGAGTGTTTAGATGAGGCATTGGATGATTAAAGGAAGCAATCAATCAGGAGAATTTGCTTGCTATACTAATGGAGAGATTAAGTCAAAACAGGAAATAATTGATCCAATGTAGTGGAGAAAATCATTTGACTCAACAACGCTCAACCAATGATCATAAGTTGCTGGAGACGAGTTCATCAATTCAGACAAAATTGGATGAAGCTAACGAGGCCAGAACGACCTGTTTAATTAAGATGGCAATGAATGCCAAAAATCGTTTTAAGGAGAAAAGCGATTTGAACAATCAGACGGAACTGTTGGCTAATAAGATACAAGGATCCAAGCATCAGTTGCCAAAATATGACATGAAATTAGGACCTGTTGGATGAATAACCAGTCAGGATCAAAGGCCTAATATTCAAGAGTATTGCTAGAGTCAGCAAGAGTAGCCTATATGTGAAGAGACAGCACTGCTCTTCGTATAGTGAAGAAGGTCAATACTAATTGTAAGTATTGAGCCTAAGAGAAAATATTTGCAATGTTCCCAGCAGACCTCTGAACCATTAAATGGTTATGTCCTGAGATTTTGGTCAAGTCCTAGAAGAGGACAACTGAACCAAATGGATTATTAAATCTTAAGAGAATAAGATTTTGTACCATGATAACTGGTAGGTCAGAGTTTCTTTTTCTGCTAAGCATCACTTTTCGAAAATCAATTCAGCCTGAAATTTAGCTCCACTAAAGAGATTTATGCAACCTATTAACAAATATGGCGGGAAACCCCGCAAAAGAGCCTGCAGGCTCTGCCAAACAAGCCAGCACCACCCCCCAAACAAAGCAACCCTCAGTTACCCACCTCAGGGTCAACCAGAATCACCCGCTCTCAAGCAGCGGCCATGAAAGCAGGCACCACCCCCCAACCTGGAGCTACTTTAACTAGCGCCAGTTCACCTGATCGCACTTCTGCAACCTGCACGCCTAACAGCTCTTTGTGCGCTGCCTTCCACCAACCCGCTGGGCCCCCTCTAACCAAGAAGGCCATCACCCACGCTGTTTTAATGGCGTCTGCTCAGTTGAATGCAACTCTACCCATCCAAGCATTCATCTCCCCCATTGTGTCAGCTAATTCAGCCCCATCTATTATTTCTGACGCCATGTTTCTGACTCCCTCCATGAGGGGCGATACCCAGCTACCTGGCCCCCAAACCCTCAGATGTAAGGTTGGATTAGCCGCACATTCTGGTTCACTAAGCATTAAATTGGGACAATCTACTCTTCCTAATGAGGAATCAAATGGTTCGGATTTTGGAACTTCACACCAGTTCCAATCTCACCCGTCCCATTTAAACCCCGTAATTGGCACTTCTCAAGTCGGCACTTTATCTCCATATACTGAAAACGACCAAATTCACCAATCAGCCAGTGAGTTTTGCCCACAAAATCACAGAAAATACTTGGGCTGAATTTACCCAAATATATTGGGATGGTGATGAAACTTCGCCCTCCTCCCAATTGGCTGAAGTCAATTCCAATCTGGATGGGCCTCCCCAATTTAGCGAGGCCCAAAAATCACCTGGCCCCCAAACCATCAGATGTAAGGTTGGATTAGCTGCACATTTTGGTTCACTAAGCACCAAATTGGGACAATCTACTCTTCCCAATGGGGATTTAAATGGTTCAGATTATGGAACTTCACAACAGTTCCAATCTCACCCATCCCATTTAATCCTCATAATCGGCACTTCTCAAGTCGGCACTTTATTTCCATATTTTGAAAATGACCAATTCACCAATCAGCCAGTGAGTTTTGCCCACGAAATCACAGCAAATACTCGGGCTGAATTTACCCAAATAGATTGGTATGGTGATGAAACATCGCCCTCCTCCCAATTGACTAGAGTTAATTCCAATCTGGATGAGCCTCCCCAATTTAGCAAGGCCCAACAATCCGTCCCTCAATTTATATAACGCCAGCAACTGCTGTAACATTCCAGCAACAAGGGAACTCTGCAAACTTGTCTGAACCACCAGCTCACACTCAACCCGCGATTGCAGCCCAAAGCAAACACAAACTTACCAAAGGAGCCACTAGGGCGTGGCAAAAACCTCTGGCACCAACGCTACCCAAAGCTGATCCCCGTGAAGTGGCGTTTATTGCTGATGTTAAGAAGAAATGGGCCGAAATTAGAGCGCAAAAAGCTCTACTTCGCTCAACCCTCTCCCATGCAATTCGCCTTTATTATGGGCATAACCCTGTTGAATTCTATATGGAGGATTACTTCTCATACTTTGCACAAATTGTGAAGACATTCCCAATTAACACCGCCATCCATGAATCAGTGGAGGGCCACTACATCGATGTGGGCTTCCCTGAAGCTGCCCTTGCTGACCATGCTGCCACCCTCCAGGTCATTATTCCGCGTGGATCTCTTCGCATCTCTCACACATACTCTCACCTGGAGAAAATCTATGGGTTACTTTTTACAACCTACCAACGACTGTTGATCCTAAGTCTCTTAAACTGGCACTTCATCGTGGTTTAATGGAGTTTGGGCATGTTCTTTCAGTGGACTTTAGCGTCCCCTCTTACTATGCTCCCAATCAAAGAGCTCGCGCTGCTAGGGCGTCGTTCATCCCCTCCCCCACTGTATCCCGCAACATTGAGGTTATTACTCGTGTGGCGGTAGTTGGGGCATGCCCTGAGATCTTTTTTGTCGACCCTGATCAGGTGCGCCCCCGGTGTTCATGGTGTAACGCCCTTGGACACTTGTATAGTGGCTGCAAAGCTCGAAAACAAGCCCTCTTAGCCACCACCCAGGGGCCTAAACCAAGCCAAAAACGATCCCACGTGGCCGCAGCAGCAATTCCACAGCCCACACAATGGGTTCTCGTTCAAGACCTGTCCCCTGAGGCCTTACGCCTAGCAGTTGAAACAGATAACCCCACTATTGGTATGGGATACCTTCGCGCTCATGCCCCCTTCCAGTGGGCACCCCCTCCAATCTCCCAGAGTCAACTCCCTCTCACCAAGCGCAAGGCATCTCCCACAGGGTGCCCCTCGTCAGCCACCCCCACTCAGGGTTCTGCGGCACCCCCACCAACCTCCACCAGCGATTTATCGCATCAATTCTCAGCTCCCAATGGAGCTATGCCCACTAGCATGGACTGGCAACCCGCGGCCTGCGGTAGAAGTGTCACCTCGAAAGAGTCCTACCCCAACCCCACAGTCCATTTCGCGCGGATCCTTTGCAGTGTTGGAGGAAGTGAATATGGATTCAGACTCATCAAATGGGGACACCGCGGAGGTCACCATTGAGCACCCTCATGTCCTTCCTACAACGGAGCGGGGGCAGCATCCTAGGCTGGCTTACTGGGTCCCTCCGCCCCCACCTCTCCTTCCCTCAGAACCCTCGACGCTCCTCATGGATTGAAGCTAATAGTCAAGCTAAAGGACTAAAATCTAGCCGCCTCACAGCAGCAGGTTTAAGCGCTGACAACCCCCCAGGACATGGAGGGGAACAGCTATGAGTCCCCATGGCAGCACCCTGGCACTGCAATCCATCAACGTAAATGGGTTGCGGGACTTTAAGTAAAAAGCCCGACTCCTCCGCAACTTCAGGTCAGCACAAATTGACATCGCTGCTGTCCAGGAGCCCCATATCCTCCCCCACGAACAATCTGCATGTTATGAACAGTTTGGAGGAAACTCCTTCTGGAAAAACCATACCGCCCTTATTGTTTTGAATCCCCAGGTTAAAACCCATTCTTTTTCACAATATCTAGGTGGCCGCCTCACTTACTGGCCAAACTCACCACTCTGACTTCTCCTTCTTCGGGCCCCCGC
>JAKSZP010011531.1:0-14582 GCA_022478985.1 Massospora cicadina | reverse complement strand
GGAATCCAATGGGATGGTGGACAGTAAATAAACCCCCAGTGAACACACTCCACAAATTGATAAAGATCGGCCCTCAGAAGGGAGTGCCCTTCTACCTATTGCTGTGTTCGCTTATAATATCAGCTATCATTCAGCCACTGGTAAGAGCCTGTTTCAACTACTGTATGGTTGACATCTGGCTTTGCCTGCCTAGTTATTCTGTGTGTAGAGGACACTGGTGGGGTGAATCCTCAGCGATATCTGAATCAACTCACAGATACTTTAATCAAGTTGCAGAAATGGAAGCCTACTTTACCACAGTCTAGCAAAGAAAATCTGCGACCAGTGGCAGCTTACCAGAAGGATGGAGCAGTCTTCCATTGTTTGCTGTGGGGATTACGTTTTGTTCCACACAATCAGCATGGATTTGGACAAAAAATAAGCTCTCTGACATTTGGGTCGGCCCAATCAAGATTATTGAGAAGACTGGCACAGATGTCTACACCATTAAGGAACCTGCTGGGGGGTCAGATTATCAACCAAGTCCACGCAAAGCTGAGCATACAAACAATGAGAACCTATTGTCCAGTCATGAGGGGGTGAAGTCACGATTCCAATATGACTGGATGATAAAGCCCTAAGTTAATATGAGGAATCAATGGAATCCTCTGGAATAGAACTGGTACTGGTAATTTAAGTGCTTGAAATTAGGCATTCAGCAAATTAAGAGGATTTATGCCGAGATATGATACAAATGAGAGTAAGTCAAAAAAGGAAGCATAAAGAAGAGTACCAAGCTGAGGACGCATCCAGCTGGTGATCTGAGGTATAAAAAGTATGATAGAAGATAAAGGTAGAGAGTTTTTGCGAGAAAGGAGAGCGAAGATAAGACCTGCGATTATATTATAATAAAAGTTATTGAAATAAGGGGCAATAGCTCCATAAATATTTTATTAAGTTTATTATATAGTTGGCGATCTTCATATTGTCCAATTTGGTTGTTCAAGGGTTTCTACCCTGTGCAAAACCAATCGGCGGAATCAAACCCAACGCCAAGAATTTAGGGGGCAACTAGTTTCAGAGGGAATACATTTGAATTCGATGGAAGGACGCCGCTGGCGCCAGACTGGGCGTATGAGTCCGGGAAGGACAATAGAAGGGGTTCCGCCAAGCATCCCGACTCATCTGCTGGGAAATGATGTAGGTCTTGATCAGACAAGCATTCAGAAGTTGCTGGTATCGCAACTCAGAATTTGAAAATGAGTGGATGAGAGGGGGGTGTCAGGCTTATATGGAAGTTTTATTTGCACTCTACAATCCATTAGGCTCCAATTTTGGGGAAATAAATCCCAAAATTAATGGGAAAAGCTCTCTAAGAGAATAAAAGGAATGACTTAAGCCAAGAGGTTATGGGGAGATAAACAATGAAAGAAATAAGGCCCCTTTAAATTTAGCCATGAAATGAACGTCAATGGCAAGAGTCTCCCCTCTAGGACAAGAAGAAAATCAGGAAACAAGGACGCCGGGCCCAAAAATCCTGAATATAACAGTGGGGCATATATCCTGAGGGAAAACCAAACCCCGGACTAATATACAAGAAAATTTAAAAAGCCTGGCATGACAGTATATTTGGGGCCGCGCTCCAAGAAGGCAAACGAGGAGGAAGAGGAAGAGCGCCCATGCCAAAGGGTCCTGAGCAGATTTAGTATTGATGAATGTACTCTGCTTGAACCAATGAAGTTTTTACCAAGTGTTCAAAGCAAGTTTTCGCCCCCGGGTTTTTTTTCGTGGAAATCTAGGCAAGAGGGGGATGTGTTGGGATTTTTGATATTCCAAGACTGCTAGATTACCTGAAATCGCAGGGGATAATTCCCTAAGGCAAAGTAAATTTGAAATCAGTTGGCTCAAGTTTTGGAGTAACTAAGTTTGGGTAATTTTTGGGGTATTTGCCTGGTTGTATCCATTGGGGATCGATCCATATGAATACTCAAGATCTCATTGGGCGGAAATGCCAACAAAAAAGGGGTATTGATAGTTATTAACTATCCGATGTACCAAATTGTAATCAGTTGGGTTTCATCACCAACTGATTGGGAATAAATAGCAAGTTGCGAGGTGAGTAATGCTGCCTGCAACTAGTGAATCAATTGGTCGGTGCATGACCTGTCTTAATGGAAAAAGCCCCATTATTAAGCAGGTTGCTAGCCAAATATGGTTGGTTCACTTGGATCAAGAGGGGAGGGACACTTTTCTGACTCTTTTATTTAGGTCATGAGGATGTCCAACAATTTGCCGGGTGGGGAAGACCCCCGCTGCTGGGTGAGGATGGGGGATTCAATTGCAACTGCTACCGGTCATCAAAGAGGTGTCAACTGAGGGTTAGACAAAATTCCCCACTATATATTCCCCAGGGCTCACTATAATAAAAAAGTCAGATAACAGGTAGCTAGATGATAAGAGTTTTTTTTTAAGTTATCCCTTTAAGTGTATAATTTAAAGAGTAAAAAATATCAGCTTCCATTGTGCTATTCTATCACAAGGATATTAGTGAGTGCAAAATTGGAAGACTTTAGAGAAAAGAGTAAAGATCTGAGCGTGGATCAGAGAAGAAAGGGGTCACAATTGGGATGCTGCCAACTTTTTGTTGGGAAAAAAGAGACTGTCACCCGGGTATCTCAGTGAAGATTGGGGGGCAAGAGCAATGGAACAAACCCTATGAGGCATATTATGAGATTTTTCGAAATACTTGTACATTGGGCCAAAAATAATAATTATACTCAAACTACAGAAAATAGTCTATACTATTATAATCAATAATTCATTCTAAAAATACAATTTGAAAAGGGCATGAGGAAACTGAATCTGTGCAGAAAAAAGGGTTACTAGGGTTGTTTGATGAAAAATCAAAGTAAATATTTACAAGTTCTTACTAAGTATGATGGATGCTTATTACTAAACTTGTTCCCTTTCATCAATTACCAGTAAAAACTAATTTTGATCTACTTTTATTTATTTTCAATAAGATGTGGTATATCTGTAGAAAAACACCCTTAATAAGCATGTAATCTATCTTTGATACATAGAAAGCATACGCTGAGATTACTTACCAATTTTTTAAGTAAAGCTTTTTATGAATATCACTTTTTGATGATAATATAGTTTTGTTAATAGTTGGTTATATATAGCCTTTATAGAACTAAGCATATATACTTAGTCTATGTGCTTAAATAATAGACAAAGATTATTGCTTGAAAAGACCAATTTTAGTCAGTTTGGAAATGTTGACCCTTGTACAAGTTTGCCATTGATCAATGGAAACTACCAGATGACAAATCCTTTGATTGAGCAATTGTATCTAAAGATACAAAAGGTATAATTGAATTTAAAACAACCTCAATGTATTAAAGGTCCCAACCAAATTTCAAACCAAGTATGATACTCCCATAAGGAGGAAAAAAGATTTTGCAATCAAAGGGAACAATATTCTCACCACAGCCATGTACCTCTAAAGTCTATATACATTTAATTTAGGTATATAAAGTACGATTTACTCTATTTATCTGTTCTAAATTAACAACAAAGTAAAATTTCTTTAGTGACAAAGCATTCTGCCAGGTACCCTACTGAGCTAATTTGCTTAATATTGTTTACCTTTATAAACAGGCCAATAGTTTCAGAAATTCTAAAACTTGTGCTCACTGCCTGGTTACCTTCTGAGGTTACCAGGCGAAAACATCCTTCCCAAATATGTTTAATTCCAGTAGGGTGACATCTTCCAAATTGAGGAAAACATGAGCGACAAAGTTGGTTCACTCTAACCAAAATAAAATACCTATTTAAGATGTGTGATATCTAAAGTTTACAACACCAATGAACTTTAACCTTATAGCCCCTGATGATGCAACCCTTCAGATTCAATCAACCAAAGTAGCCCAGACTGTATAGATTTACTTTAAATGGCTCTACAACCTGGAGGATGGACTATTCCGAATTGTTTAACAAAGGTTGCACTTGAACTAATGCACTTGTACACTATGGCCGCCCTCCCTAGCATGGCTGTGGGGAATTCCTGAGCCAATTAATACCTCCACCTATTTCACACCCCGCTCTCCACCACCAGTTACAGATTTTAGGATTTCATCACACGGAAATTCATAAAAGTTTAGCCTCACCCAGTACTTTCATTCCAGACCCTTAAATTTTACATGACTGCCTTCAACTTTGGTTAGGAAAATTGTGAGGCTATTATGGACAATCAATAAAGTTATGATCTTCAATATTGACTTTTCTATAATGATAATGAAGTCATTAGTACCTACGCAATGAAATCTCCCTGAAACTCACTAATGCCTCAGCAACCCTACATGAATGATTGAAACAAGCCGTGGCTGATTAGTAACTCAGCTAACTGAGCTACAGCAAGTCTATGATACTCATATTTAAGTTTTTGTGAATTGATTTCACCAGCCAACAATAGGGCCAAAGCTCAAAACGCCTCTGAGACGCGCATCTGAGAAGGATCTCTCAGGCCCACTGGCCCAAAGGGCTAAAAGGTCCTGAAGGACTCATAGGCACAGAGGGACCCTGAGTTTTTTAAAGTCTACCAGGACCCCAAGGAGATCCTTAAAATATTGTCCTAATCTGAGATGAAGAACACGAATCTAATTTTACCCCTGGAACACCAATTGAGAAGTGTGGCTTTAGGAAGCTGGATGGACATTGAAGGATACTATCCCAACGCTGATCTAACCTTAAATGCCCTCTTTAATAAAGTAGTTAATATACATATAAACGTGATCAGATATGTAATCTTGACAGCAACTATTAACTAACTATGGACCCAAGATGGATTGAATCACCTTCCAACTCCAGGATATAAAAATCAGAAACAAGCAATAATGCAGAAATTATTCAAATAGGCTAGAATAAAGCAAAAGATTTATCAGGATATCAGATCCAAGGCTGCCACTCCATATGTGAACGATTTGGGTTGAAATCTGAATGAGGATCTCAATTACCTATTAACAGCTCAATTAATCCCTCATGACCAACCTACTTGAAACTGGAGCCTTAAAAACTGGGAAGCTCTCAACAACCACAATACATGTTCTATTTTATCCTGTTAACTCCTTTAAACTTAATTCAAGGAGATATATATGTCTCCTTAACAGAATACATTCAGACCTTCCTCTTTATATATGAAAGCCCTATGGAGTTAGCTGCAGATGAACAGAAGGTTAAACATGCAGACCTGCCTTGATGTTATTGTCCAAAGAGCTTAATGATGCCTTACTTTAAGGAATGCACCTCTGGGATCAAGTAAAGGCTGCTCTTATTAAAGATTTGGCGGCGACTTGGCCCTGTTTAATGGGAAGAAAGCCTTTATGTGCATCCAACAAAAAATGAGAATTGAATATTGACTTAGCTAAGCACTTTTATTATGAGGCTCAAGACTTAGCCTCTTGTGACTGGGTTACCATGGATGATGTGCTAGCTGCAGTGGTATCCACTTTCTCTTTAAACTGGACCTTTGTGCTTAACTTCTAAGAAATCAAGTAGCTTTTAAGGTTGGTCTCAATACAAAGGAGATTATTATGAAACTGTATGAACCAGAGACACGTTACTTCTCATCTAGTAAAGGATCACAACTTCATATTTATGACATTGGAAAAACCTGAACTTTCAGCAAAATGTAATCCCATTTCCTAACATGGGGTTCCAATCATTGGGAAATTCGGTGCTATAAGAAAAGAATTCATAGAAGGTGGAAAAAGAGGCTTCAGCCTATGGCGCTAGGCTTACTATTTTAATGAATTTAAGCCTCAACAACTTAATCAAAATTCTTTGCCACCCAAGTGGTCCAATCTATCTTCTTCATATGGACTTGACATTCCTAATAACCTCATTGGAATTAAAGTCTGCCATTCATTTTATTCTGCATTGAGTAAACCCACTGATTTCGTTGACAAGTTTTGTGCCAAAAGCTATTTATTTCATCCCTCACTTTATCTCTGACGTTACTTTGGTAAAGGTAGTGGTGCAATAGGTAAAAGTCCCGGCTATTTATTGATACTAGCTCCCCATCATTTAAAATCTCCTGTCTCATGATAAAGTAATCAAGATTGCTCCCAATCATAATCATAATTTAGAGTATGGAACTGCTGGACCTGTCATGATTGGATGACATTATAGTAAGAACAGATGCTAGAGATAAGGCTGGGTGACAGGAGGCCCAGAAGGTGAAACTTCAGGCTCTTCCTGACCTGAAACACACCTTAGATCAACGCTGGGTGCAAGCCAAGCATGCCCAGGTTGATGCTAATGGGGTGCAAAACGCCCAGCCTCTTATCTCGGCTCAGGCACTAAAACAAACGATTTAAGTTATAAACAAAGATGGTTCAATTCACTTGGTTGGAGAGCAAGGGTTCGAGTCCCGCTCTAGCTATGAAATTTTAAGCTCAAGTAAAATATAGCTTCAATCAATTACTTGAGTGAAGCCACTTTTAGTGTATTTTACTAAAACAGATGGAAGCATCAGTTTATTGGAGCGTCAAGGCTTGGGCGCAATTCCTCAGAACCTGAATTTCCCCAGCCCACTTTAAATATGTTTTTGCGACCAACATTCCTTGTTGGTTGACTTTTCTTTAATAAATTTACCCATTATTTTACGTTTTTTTACAATGGTTCATTGGGCGAACATGGTGGTAGACCTCTTCAGGGAAGTCTTCAACTATGTGGGCCACTACCTATTATCACCATTTACATTAATCTCAGGTGCTTTCCTGGGCCGTTCAGGTCCCCTCCAGACTGATACACCCAAGACTACTCGCGCCAAGTTACCCTTGACTATGGACTCCCCATTGGTGTCTACTCAAGTTGGGGGTTTTCTTACTTACCTGTTCTCATATGTGGTGCTTTACCCCTCGTCTGGGTTACCTTCTGCTCAAGAACCATTATAGGTGCCCCATTTCCCATTCTCTTAATGGCTAGTTCCCTAGCAATGTGGGTTCACGTCCCACATCACCTTGCGGGAACAAGAGAGTTACAGTTACTCTCTTGACATTAGTTGACCAACCACTTTATTATATGAGCATACAAAATATCCGTGTGGGACTTTCAATATTAGTAAATTGGGTGTGTTGGCCATTTATCACTGCCACGATGGTGCTCACCATAGTTTTCTCATTAGGTTTTGTATTAATATGTCTCAGCATTATTTTTGCAACTAACAATTGGGAAGTGTCCACCCTTCCTGCTCGCACCTGGTGGTCTCAGACTTTTTGCGATCATCTTGTCAAAACCCTTTTGATAGTTTCTCCGCCCCAACCCAGAAGGGGCTAGGTAATTTGGCTGTCATCAGATCAAAACATATAAATACAGGAACCAAAAAGTCGCGCGCGCTTTTTTAAAATGAGGGAATCTTATCCTTCTAATCCTTCAACTCCTTCTAAATTCAGAACTGTACAGGGGTCTAGCCCCGAGAAGGAAGTAAAGGTTTCAGACAACTCCGCCACAATGATGTCACTCATGGTCATCCCTATAAATATCGCATCCTTGACTAGTGATATTTCCATGACTGTGGGATGCTTCCCACTGATTTCCTCCCCGTCTCAGCGGAAATCGGGAACATCAGAGGGTCTGAACCTGAATTTAACAAAAAAAGGGTTTCCGTTATTGTTTTTTCTCCCCAACACGTTTCTGAGGTGCATGCTGAGGCATTGATTCAGGGCTTGGGGGTGATGGCCCTGGGTAGCGATGCACACCGAACCCTTGGAATAAGTGTGGGTTCATTAGAACCAGAAAACATGTTTTATAATGAGAGCATGATATCACAAAATGAGCCGTTTATATTTTCATATGGTCTGGATGAGGATTCTGTTTCTGTATATCAGATCACTCCTGAGAACCCTCGTTTGACCCCTACCATGATTAGGGGTTCTCAGGAAGTGGAAAAAGAACTACGTTATAAATATAAAGATGTATACACACCTGCAGAAGGTGTGGTGGGATATGTGGCCTCAGTAGTAAGAGTGGCCCACTATCCATCCCCCTTCTATGATTCCAAAACATACCCTAGTGGCTTGTTGAAACCGGAGGAAGAATTTTTGGGTGAAGTGATGGCATTTTCTGCATTGGATAAATCTTATTCTGGATACTTCTTATTGACTGTTACTCCTACTTCCTCTTATGGAAAGTTCAGCACAACTATTTTGGTGGATACTGGTGCCTCAAATAATTTTATTGACCAAAACCTCGCTGACTACCTTGAGTTGAGTTACTCACCTGGTGGTATGGTTAGAGGTGGGGCTTCTCAAGGTATCCCCACACTGAACGTCAGAGAGTCAGTCAATTTTCAGGTAGGTTCTTATCTATTGTCTGATCAGTTTCAAGCTATCAGAAACCTCTTGTTTCCCATCACTTTGGGTGTTGAGTGGTGGCGGAAGTTTGACGTCAAAACTAATTTGAAAGAAAACACTTTATCCTTGTCTTTGACAAACAGCCACCAGTTGATTGTTCCTTTGTCTGAGGATAACGTCCAAGGCAAATTACCCCATTGGCCCAATGTTCCCAGTCCATATCGAGTTGGCATCTTCTTAGATGCAGCTTCAGCTAGTACGCTACCAGAACATTCCAAGTTTGATTGTGAATTTAAACTTACTGTGGATCTGGTGCGTATTTCTTCCCCCATATACCCATTGACTGTCCGGGAGGAAGAGGTTTTAGATGTATGGGTGAAGGAGCAGTTGGCCAAAAGTGCCATCTTCCAGCGTACCTCCCCTGTTTGCTCCCCACTTCTCTTTGTGGAGAAGGCTGATGGAACTTTACATCCGTGTGTCAATTATGGAAACTTAAACAATGTGACTGTACCTGACCTTCATCCCATCCCTTTAGATTCCCAGATTGCACGCTATGTGGAGAAGGCGAAGGTCTTCTCCAAGCTGGACTGCCTCAATGCGTTTAATCAAATCCGGATAAAGAAGGGCCAGGAATGGTTAACTGCATTCCACACCAGAAAAGGAATTTTCCAAAACCGGGTTATGCTCTTTGGGCTTAAGAATTCCCCTGCCATCTTTCAACGCCGCATTGATGCTGCGTTGGGAGACTTGTTGGGGGTATGTGCAGTTGCCTACATGGATGACATTCTGGCTTTAGACCCCAATCATGAGTCACATGCAGTACACCTTCGACAAGTAGTTGAGAGATTAAGGGCTGCTTGCCTTACCCTCAAGATTAGTAAATGCGAATTCTTCAAGTCCCAGGTTACTTTTCTGGGCAACGTCGTTTTTGACCAGGGCCATATGATAACTCCAGACAAGGAGAAGGCTATTTGTGAATGGCCTACCCCCACCTCTGTCAAGGAACTGAGGAGCTTTTTGAGGATGTGTACATTCCTCAAGAAGTTTGCACCCAATCTCTCCGAGGTGGCAGCTCCCTTATATAAGGCTAGTGGGGCCAAGGTGCTTCAGTGGTCCCCTCATTTTGGAGGATGCTTTCCAAGCGGTGAAGTGCGCCTTGTTATCCACATCCATCCTTCTCCATGTTGATCCTGCAAAGGAGTTCATTGTGCCCTCAGATGCTTCAAACTTTGCCATTGCAGCTGCCCTGTTACAGGTGGGTGAAGATGGTTCCGAGTATCCTGTGGGATATTTTTCTAGGAAAATGTCTCTGCATGAGTTAAATTACGACGTATATGACAAGGAGTTATTAGCGGTGGTGGAGGCGCTGATTTATCGGCGTCATCATTTACATGGCTCTTCCCAACCATTCTGGGTATGCACAGACCACCAAGCCCTGTTGTACTACTGTGCTCCACATGTTCTAACACCACGTCAGACCCGTTGGCATGAGACCCTTGCCCTATTTACATTTTCCTATGAGTCCACCAAGGGCAAGGAGAATTGTTTGGCGGATGCTTTGAGCCGCAACCCTGCTTTGGCTCCCAATCCAAAGGAGGTAGAGATTCACAACACCCAGTTGATAATTCCACCAAGTATGATTCTGCCTCAACTTCCTAAGTCCACGGTACATACGCCAGCGCTCATGCCTTTGGAAAATGCAGCAGAATATAGCATGTTTAGGAAGGTAGTTCTTTCTCAGCCGTTATCAGCCAAATTTGCTGTTGTTCTCGCTAAGAGCGCCCTGAATCAGGAGGACATATCCAGGGGTTATCACATGAAGGATGAGATGGTGTGGTTTCAGGGGCGCCTATGGGTTCCTGATGGACAACTGCGCATGGAGATCATCCAGGACCATCATGACGGAATCACCGTTGGTCATCCTGGAAAAGCAAAAACCTTGGAGTTGATATGACGCACTTTCAATTGGAAGGGCTTGCCTGTTCAGGTAGGGCGGTACTGTAAAGAGTGCCTGATCTGCATTCAAATGAAACCCAATCGGCAACCTTTAGCAGGGTTGCTGGTACCAGTTCAAAAGGCTGAAGGGCCCTGGACTTCCCTATCAGTGGATTTCATTGTGGAATTACCTGCCTCTGATGGTTATGATGACATCATGGTGGTGGTGGACCACTTTACAAAGTTCGCCCACTTTATTCCTTGCAGAACAACTACAACTGCCGCTGAAATGGCCAGGCTCTTCGTCGCCCATGTATTTGCGCTTCATGGGGTTCCTCAAGAAATCATTAGTGACTGGAGACCCCAGTTTACCTCCATCTTTTGAGAAAGAGTTGTGTAAAACTCTTCAGATTCGCCCCTGCCATTCAACTGCTTATCACCCCCAATCAGATGGGCAGACTGAACGAGTAAACCAGTGCTTATAACAATTTCTGCGTTGTTACACCACCGCAGACCATTCAGATTGGGTTCCTCACCTTCCTATGGCCCAGTTTAGCTACAACAACACTTTGCATTCATCAATCGGTTGTTCACTTTTTTTTGCTAACCATAGCTTTAACCCTGCTTTTAACATGGAGCCCGGCCGTGGTTCCAAAGTGGAAGTGGTGCTGGACTTTTCTAAGACTCTCAGGAAGGTCCATCAAGGGGTGTCCACAAGTTTGGAGGTGGCTATGCTAGTTTATAAGGAGAATGTCAATGGAAAGTGCTGAGTGGGTCCATCATACAAGGAAGGGGATCTCGTGATGCTTGATGCTCGCAACATCCCTATCAAGCAGCCATTCAAAAAACTGGGTCCAAAGAGCACTGGTCCTTACCGTGTAGTTAGAAAGGTGGGACATGCCTCATACCAGCTAGATCTTCCCTCTTCATTTCAGATCTTCTCTGTCTTCCATGAGAGCAAATTGTTGTTGTTTGAGGGCCCCCCACCAGAGACTCCTGAGGCTTATCTTGTGGATGGGGCACCGGAATGGGAAGTGGAGGAAATAGTAGCCTCCCACCGGGTTAAGCGACGCCTTGAGTACTTAGTATTTTGGAAAGGGTTTGACGCAGCATAGACAATTGGGTGCCAGCACGGGATTGTGTACATGCCCAAGACCTGATCAAATCATTTCATAATCGTTTCCCTGAGGCTGCAGGATCTCAGCCTAAGCCAGCCGTTGTTGCTATGAAGTTGCCGCCAGCACATAAGAACTTCTCCTTAGCAAACGCCCTGGAGGGGGGGTGGAGCCCAAGAAGGAGGAGAGGGTAATGTCATGGTTGGATGACATTATAGTAGGAACAGATGCTAGAGATAAGGCTGGGCGACAGGAGGCCCAGAAGGTGAAACTTCAGGCTCTTCCTGACCTGAAACACACCTTAGATCAACGCTGGGTGCAAGCCAAGCATGCCTAGGTTGATGCTAATGGGGTGCAAAACGCCCAGCCTCTTATCTTGGCTCAGGCACTAAAACAAATGATTTAAGTTATAAACAAAGATGGTTCAATTCACTTGGTTGGAGAGCAAGGGTTCGAGTCCCGCTCTAGCTATGAAATTTTAAGCTCAAGTAAAATATAGCTTCAATCAATTACTCGAGTGAAGGCACTTTTGGTGTATTTTACTAAAAAGGACGGAAGCATCTGTTTATTGGAGCGTCAAGGCTTGGGCGCACTTCTGCAGAACCTGAATTTCCCCAGCCCACTTTAAATATGTTTTTGCAACCAACATTACTTGTTGGTCGACTTTTCTTTAATAAATTTACCCGTTATTTTACGTTTTTTTATAATGGTTCCTTGGGCGAACATGGTGGTGGACCTCTTCAGGGAAGTTTTCAACTATGTGGGCCACTACCTATTATTACCATTTACATGAATCCCAGGTGCTTTCCTGGGCCGTTCAGGTCCCCTCCAGACCAATATACCAAAGACTACTCTAGCTAAGTTACCCTAGACTATGGACTCCCCATTGGTGTCTACTCAAATTGGGGGTTTTCTTACTTACCTGTTCTCATATGTGGTGCTTTACCCCTCGTATGGGTTACCTTCTGCTCAAGCACCATTCTAGGTGCCCCATTTCCTATACTCTTAATGGCTAGTTCCCTAGCAATGTGGGTTCACGTCCCACATCACCTTGCTGGGAACAAGAGAGTTACAGACACTCTCTTGACAGGACCCTCGTGCGCCAGTTTCTTGGAGACTACTTGTCTTATTATTTCAGTTGATGTCCAAGGGTTTGTTACCTCAGTGATTGTCTCAAACAATGATAGGTATAATTTACTCATTGGCATGCAGTTCCTGGATTTAATTTGACAGAATGTTTATTAAAAAAACCTGTATTCCTCTATACTGGAATATAACGTTCTTCTCATCATTCAGAACCTAAGAAGAAAGATAAAAGAAAACAATGAAGTTGATTTTTAGAACATCATAAGTCTATTGAGCGCCTGGAGTATTAAAATAACAGGGCAAAAGCTAAGTTACTTCCATTCACCGTCAATGCTCTTGAATGAATGCCTCTCTTCCCTGTCAATAATTCCGTCATTCCCCCTAAGTCTCAGATTTTGATGGAGATGGGGATAAAAGAACTATACTGTTGACTCATCTGTTGGAGATATATGGAGATATTAATCCATTAATGCTTGAATCTCTGAATTGCCATGACTCACTCAACCCTATATATTGTGGCCTATTACCATATTAGTAGCCAATATCACTAATCGACCCTTGCCTGTGACTTTTGATCACCTGATAGCCTATGTTTACACCTTACTAATTGATCAAGTTAAATCCATCTCTAAATGTGGCTCTCTGACCAACTTAGGACTCGATGAACCTCCTAACATAGTGTGAATAAAGATAAGTTTGGTGATTCAATTACTTTCAAACAACAACGATTGTTAGATTCACTAATTAATTAATAAACCGACCTTAAATAGGATTCTAATGACCTTTGGGTGATGAAAGGGGGCCAACACAAGGTGCAGACTGGTGATTCTCAACATATTTGGACTAGGCCCTATTGAGAGTCTAAGGTCGAAGAGGCTCAAGTGAACAAGGAGTTGAAGCAGCTATTAGAGGCTGGCCTCTTGAAACCTTCTCAGAGCCAAAGGGCTTCTCCCCATTTTCAGTCCATAAATTAGGGGCTATTAAGTCATGTAAATACAGAAAACTAATTGTGATCATCTGGAAGGATAGGTACCCTCTCCCCATAACAATGACTATCTCAAGCTGTTAGCTAATCACTGTTTTCTCAGCCATGGATCTTGCCAGCAGATATTAAAATATCGTTCTGGCACTGGAGAATATAAAAATGCGCTAATATTCATTGAAGGCTTATTTGAGCTAACCTGCATGCCCCAGGGGTTGTACAGCGCCATTGATAATTTCCAATGGTGATGAGTGGTATTCTTGGAAACTTAAAAATATTTTATGTATTAGTATATCTGGGTGATGTTACCATTTTCTACTGCACCTTCAATAAACATCAACAGTACTTATAAGAAGTCTTAGATTGGATGATGGCAGCAACCTTAAAAATTGAAACCCATTTTATAAAGTTTACTTTCCAGAAGGAGATTTAATTCTTGGGCCATAAAGTTAGGAGTGAGGGCATCTATCTATTACTTGACAAAGGCGTTGCCATTCAGAAGATGTCCCAGACAAATAGTCTAGAAGATATCAAGGTCTTTTTAGGAATGGACAGTTACTTTTGACAACTTATTCCTCATTTTGCTGAACTAGCTATGCCCTTGGTATATTTATCCCATAAAGAGGTCCCATTCCACCGGGATGAATCTCAACAACAGGATTTAAGCTCTTTGAGTGATGTTTTATTGATTGCTCTTATAAAAATCAACATGACTTTAACAAACCATGCTTCCTACTCATGAATGACATTGATGTCACAGTTGAAGCTAAACATTTGCAATTTGGCTCTAAATAAGTTGCCCATCCTATCACTTAATTGCGTAGAACTTTGACAAAGGTAAGAAACTATAGTGTTATAGAACTAGAGTGCTTTGCTATTCTGTTGTCCATTAAATATTTCTGCTCCTACCTCTATGGTAAACAATTCATAATTATACCCAACCATGCATCATGTGGTGGCTACAACAAGATGAATGATCCCAATGGGAAACTTGCATGATGAGGCCTCAAGTCTCAAAATTACGATTTTTTACTGTGCACTAAGTGGGGGCTATTCATCAGAATGGTGAATGTTATCACGTTACCAGAACTAAATCTATATGCATTTTTAGAAAATTAAATTTTATAA